>JAJAGP010003072.1:0-85912 GCA_025084515.1 Ancistrus triradiatus
GGGCTTCTGGAAGGTTGAATTTCATCTGTGATTCTCTTCCACTTCTGGTCTTCGGATATGATGGTGCCTATTTACTTGAGAGACTCCACATTGGGTGGAATACCTGAAGACCAACTCTGCGGTCTTTTGTGTGTTCAGTAACAGGTGGTTGTGACTGCACCAGTGTGCCAAGTGTTCACCTCAATCTATGTATGGTAGGTTTTTTACCATTTAGTTTTGAGACCAGTTATGAGACCCTGATGGTGTCATTGCCATTCTCCAAGATCTACACAGACAGTTCTCTTGGGAAACAGTCATTTTTATAGAGAGTGAAGAGTACTATAGTACTGATTATGGGTGGGTATCAGAAAGGACTTCACGATGTGATACGCATCATGGTACATTGGTCACGATACGATTATATCACCATACATTGCGATACGATGCATATTTCTATATAATGCGATATTCAGCAAAGGTCACAACCTGGATTTAACTAAGCAAATAAGTAAGAGCCTCCCATCGGATAATTACTGCATTGGTGATTATGTTTCAGCTGGTAACAAGTTTTTTAATTCTAACTGATGCAGTGAGTAGCTTCTCATTTGTTAAACAACCATGTCGAAGATGCATCCTGTGGTCGTGGAAAATTGGTTAATCTGTTTCAGAAGGGTCAAATTATCAAGGCATGTATCAAGCAGAGAAAACTTCTAAGGAGGTTGCTGAAACTACTAAAATCAGGTTAAGAATTGTGCAACGCATTATTAAAAAGTGGAAGGACAGTGGGGAAACATTATCTTCGAGGAAGGAATGTGGTCGGAAAAAAATCTTCAATGATTGTTATCGGCAATCACTTAAATGTTTGGTGAAATCAAATTGTAGAAAAACAACAGTGGAACTCGGGGATATGTTTAATAGCAAAAGTAAGAGCATTTCTACATGCACAATGCGAAGGGAACTCGAGGGATTGGGACCTAACAGCTGTTTAACTTTAAGTCAGTGAGGCTAACCGGCAAACCGGCTTCAAAATGATTGGACTCTGGAGCAATGGAAGGAGGTCATTTGGTGTGATGAGTCCAGATTTACCCTGTTCAAGGGTGATGGGCACACCAGTGTAAGAAGAGAGCTGGCTGAAGTGATGCACCCATCATGCCTAGTGCCTACTGTACAAGCCTGTGCTATGATCTGGGGTTGCTGCAATTGGTCAGGTCCAGGTTCAGCAACGTTATGTGACCAAAGAATGAATGTCAACTGACTACCTGACTGTACTGAACGACCGCATTATTCCAACAATGGATTTTTTTCTTCCCTGATGGCATTGGCATCTTCCAAGATGGCAATGCCAGGAGACACCGGGCTCAAATTGTGAAAAGTGGTTCAGGGAGCATGAGACATTATTTTCACACATGGATTGGCCACCACAGAGTCCAGACCTGAACCCCATTGAGAATCTCTGGGATATGCTGGAGAAGACTTTATGGAGTGGTCCAAATGTCCCATCATCAGTACAAGATCTTGGGGGGAAAAATTAATGCAACTCTGAAAAATAAATGTTGTGATGTTGCTGAAGCCTGTGGAAATCATGCCACAGCGAATGCATTCCATAACCCACACTGGGATTGAATTCTTGCTGTGAGGCAACAGGGCTACTCACTGGCAAAAGGAATAGCTGATATCCATTAGATAGCTGGGACATTTTCCGGAGCTCTGGCACTGCTAACTGCTATGTTGAATGCCGAAATCCACGAACAGCTTCCTGTCGTAAGTTGCTCATCTATCTAGAAGCGTGAAACACAGAGCCAAGTTGTTATTATCGTTGACAGGCCTGTTTGCTTTGTATGCAAACTGCAGTGGCGCCAGCAAAGGACCTATGATATCTTTGAAGTGGACTAGCACCAAGCATTTGAAGACCTCCGTAACTACGGACCTTGGGGTAACTTTAGTCTTGTTGGTGCCTGGAATGAAAGTGGTAGCCTTGAAGCATGTAAGAACTGAGCACATCTTTTGAGTGCTCCCATTCGGGGTTGCCACAATGGGTTATATTAGATGTGCACAGGGATTATGCTCCCCCATTTTTTTTTTTTTCCAGGTTTGGGACCGGCACTGAATACAGTGGCAATCAAGTACCACTTTCCTTTTAGTAAATGAAATATCTTAACCTTTTCTTATTTGTAGAGAATATTTGAGAGAGTATTCAATTAAATGGAAGAAGTAACATCTCTCAGACCATAATCTAGCCAGTGTGCAAGTGTGAATATAAAATATGATTTAAAAGGAAAAAAAAACTCACCCATATTGTAGTTGTTTTCTTCCCTTGTTTTTTTTTTTATTTTTTTTTTAACCCAGGCTAGCCAAAGACAACATACAAACATTTCCCTGGAAAGGTCGTAATGTTGGTCTCTAATGCAAAGACCTTCACAGCAGCTTTTAAAGAATGCCATTTGCTGTATTCTGGTTATGCAACATATAATAGCTGAATTTACTTTGTGTGTGAATGGGGGCAGTGGGTGTGAAACACCAACCACGGATAAGACCTAATGAATAAAGTGTGTTGGTGTAAGGTTGAGGTGCTGAAAAATGTATTCCAGGTTGGTAAGAATATATTTATGCAACTTTAGTACCGGTAGGATGTTAAATAAGTAACATTACAATAGCTAAGATAAAAAGCATGGAACAATCGTTCACGGATGTGAGCAGAAGCTGAAACATGAAGAATGCAAATCATAAAATTATGTTCACAGTAGCTTATGTGATTTGGAAAGGGTGACTGAGGGTGGAAACTAGTGAGCTGCTGCATCTTGCATAACTTTTTTCCCCATTATCAGCAGTTGTCAAAATAATTTTGTTGGTGGCTGCTGAAAAACCTTTGTTTATGATGCAATCTGAGGTGAACATTGTTGCAGCATTAATATGTTTACTTCCCCAAAAATACAGAGCTGTAAAAACAAGAGGATAAAGCTGTTTATATTGAATTAGCTTCTAGATTTATTTGTCAAGTGAGGAAAAAACAATTTGAACCAGGGATATTGGATTATATTATTTTCCTCTATAGCAATTTAAAGCACCATTAGCCCATGTGAGAGTGGAACATGGTGAAACCTAAGTGTTTTATTTAGCCTAAGTAAACCTGTTATAGAGTCTAAAATCAATCCTAAATGAAGTCCTTTTAGCCTTTATTTACTTTGGCTATTGGTCAAACAGTTTAAGCATTTTGATTGTAACAGTCACTTGGTTGCCTTCATGATAAAACGTCTAGACATATTGAGTAAACGGCTACAATTTGCAGATATTTGTGGATTAGATGCAGTACTTGAGTGCTGCTGGTTTCTAATATATGACTTGTAAATGGTCCTTTATATTAATTACATTGAGTTCTTGTTAACTTTGTATAAACTACTTTGTAGCTGATGCTTTAAGTGAAGCAAATAGTGACATTCCATTCCTCTTAGCACACACACACAAAAATGTAGTGGTGCTTGAAAGGCGGTAAAGTGGAGCAGATAAGGGTAATGGAATTGGAATTTCTTTTTAAGAAGTGCTATAGAGAATGAACTGGTGCCCTCTTGGGGCAGGAAAATATACTATTAGTGTTGCCTCCTACTGTCTGTATTATCAGACTTGCCACTAAAATCCTTCATATTTAATCACAGCAATGTGAGTTTGTTAGGTTGTAAGACAAGTGTATTTCATTACAGTTGCTGGGAGGAAACGTGTCTTGGATCAAGTTTAATTTGTGTGACTATATAGGTTTTAACATGATTGCATTGTAAAATACATGCTTAATATATAATTAAAGTACATTAAATGCCGTTTGATTTGTTTGTCTCTCGTAAGGTAAAATGCTATCTATGCTATCTATGTTCAGCTTCAGATATTTTGACACTTTTGTAAAGATGGGTGAAAATAGGCTTTGAAAAGTTTTTATTTTTTAATTAAAAACATTTTTTTTGGTGCTCAACTTAAATCTCAGACTGAAATGTCTAACATGTACATTTAACATTTATTAGCCATATTTAGCAGTTGTGCTTATCCAAAATGACTTATACATTATATATAATATAATTATTTTTAACTGAATCATACGCTCCAATTATTGGAATCCCTAGAAGTTTACAGTGGTGGACAGTAACAAAGTATGTGTACTCAACTAATGTACTTAAGTGCTTTTTCAATTACTTCCAGTTTACTTGAGTATTTATATTATTTGAGGCTTTTTACTTGCAGTCCACTTCATTACAAATTACTGATTGGTACATTTTACTCTGTCTTTATTGTTACTTTTGAGTGGACCAGAAGGTCTTAATAACTGATAGAACTGGTGGTCGACCGATATGGGTTTTTTAGTGGCCGATGCCGGTATTTAGAGAGTAGGGTGACTGATGGCCGAAATATAATGCCGATATCACTTTTTAAATTTTTAATTTTTAATTTTTTTGAAACTGCTAAAACTAATGACAATAAATTAGACACCAACTTACTGAACTTAAATGAACATTTATTTACGCTTTAAATGCAGTCTCTGGTTGAACTCTTTTTCTTTATAAATAATAAGTTTATATATTTCTATTAATTGGTTAAATACTGTATTTGTTTAACAATAGATTGGCCAGTGTGTGGGCACTAACGCACATTCCTGCATGTGCACTACCAATATCAGAATATTATCATGCTTCGTAATAAATTTATGAAGCTGGCCTCTTATCATGCTGCCTTGACTCTTCATAATGCTGTGAAAATTGTGTGCTGTTCATGAAAACTCTGCTCTATTAAGAGAGGTAGTTCAGAAGGAATAACAAAACAAAATATAGTAATGTAACTTTTTATAACTGTACCGCGTGACTGTATTTTAGTGTTAATGTTCAAGGACTTATCAAAGCAGGGACATTTACTGGAAACTTAGAGGGGACTCCTGCTTTGACTGGAATAATATTTACTAGCAGTATCTGTACTTCGTCTACCACTGGAAATTTTTACAAATTAACACCAATTAATGTTTATGTTCACATTCACCAATTATGTAATACAGTGGGGCAAAAAAGTATTTGGTCAGCCACTGATTGTGCAAGTTCTCCTACTTAGAAAGATGAGAGAGGTCTGTACTTTTCATCATAGGTACACTTCAACTATGAGAGACAAAAGGTCTGGAGGTCTGGAGACTGGCTAGGCCACTCCAGGACTTTGAAATGCTTTTTACAAAGCCACTCCGTTGCCCGAGCAGTGCGTTTGGGATCGTTGCCATGCTGGAAGACCCAGCCACGTTCCATCTTCAATGCTCTCACTGATGGAAGGAGCTTTTGGCTTAAAATCTCACAAAACATGGCCCCGTTCATTCTTCCCTAACACGGATCAGTTTGTCCGTGTCCCCTATGGCTAAAAAACAGCCCCAAAGCATGAGGTTTTCACCCCCATGCTTCACAGTGGTAATGGCGCAACTCAAAATTCTTCTTTCTCCAACACGGCGAGTTGAAGTTTTTTACCAAAAAGTTCTCATTTTGGTTTCATCTGACCACATATATTCTCCCAATCCTCTTCGGATCATTCATATGCTCATCTGTCGAAAACTTCAGACGGGCCTGGACATGTTACTGGCTTAATCAGGGACACACCTGGCACTGCGGATCTGAGTCCCCTCTCGGCGTAGTGTGCTACTGAATGGTAGCCTTTGTTACTTTGTCCCAGCTCATCTCATTCATCAGGTCCCTCCGTGTAATTCTGGGATTTTTGCTCACCGTTCTCATGGTCATTTTGACCCCACGGGATGAGATCTTGCGTGGAGCCCCAGATCAAGGGAGAGTATCAATGGTCATGTATGTCTTACAATTGCTCTCACAGTTGATTTATACACACCAACCTGCTTGCCTATTGTAGATTCACTATTCTCAGCCTGGTGCAGATCTACAACCTATAACTACATATAGTTATATAGATATATACATATACTGATTGACATTGCCTCTGAGTCTCTGTTTCATCTGGCTGATCTTCCATGTTGTTTGTAATACTTGTCTATCAATGCATTTTTGGCTTCTGTCAAACAAAAGTGTCAGGTCCATCATACCACACTCAAGTGTTATGGCTTTAACCTGGACTGTGTCGTATCAGTACATTAGTGTACTTTCTATAATTGTTGTGAATTCCCAAAATGAAAAATACAGTGGCAGTAGGGATGCTGTGTAGGTAGTAGTGTTCCCCTTGTGTTTTCATGTGGTATCTCTGATATCTCTGATTTAGGTATTGTCTGCATGCAATTTTCTTGTGAAAATACCCTTTATATTTACATTACAGTAGCATTAAAAGGCTATGTGACTTTGATAATGTCAACGTCCATTTTGTCAACGTTCTGTTTCACATAGAGATGCAACAATTGATCAGCCGGTGACTGGAATCAGCTGCTTTTCAGAATGATCGGCTGTGACCGGTGATTGGCCAATCAGTCTCATAACCGATTCTGTTCCGGTCACATTTAGCTGCAGTTGTGCATTGTGATGCCGACATCGGAACAAACACAGCCACACACATGAACAGCACAGTGCTTTGACTAACGTTAATTCAGAAATCACTTCATGTGTATAAGGAGCTTTAAACTTAAACAGGTTATGCCCATCAGCTCGCATGTTTATTTCCTGGTCCCAACATGTAGCACGACTTGATTTATTTGTTTATTTTTGCGTTCATGTGCACCTGTGTGATCTGTTCTAAGTGTGTATGTATGTTTATTGGTTAATAGCTCATAGTGTGTGTTTTTAATTGTGTTGTAGCATTTATGCTCGGGATTTAGCGTAAAAGTGTGTCTTTAGTGCATTATAGTAGTGATGTATGACTTATCGTCTTGGTATATGCGACCTGAGTCGGGTGAGTTGCAATTCAGCGTCTTTGCATGTACTTGTACCCTTGTTCTAACTGGTAAAAGGCTGTTATTAAAGCTGTAATAAAGTACAATTTGAGCAAGTTTAATAGGTACAGGTACAAGCCAACAGCCCCTGCTATCTTTCTTTGGCAAAAATTGTTTCTGCATGCTGTTAATTATAATTCTTAGACAGAAAGATCGGCCGGTCATGTATTAAAAAAACATTCAGAAATCAGAATTGGCCAAGAAAATTGCAATCGGTTTGTTTCTAGTTTCACAGAACATAATGTGGTTGTTAAACGGTGCATACCTGTGTTGTGTTTACATATATAGTGTACTCGATGTATTCTACCTAGACTACTTCATCCCATCACTAGTAGGGATGCACCGATATTGAATTTCTTGGGCCGATACGATAACCGAGTTTTAGCACCATATTATGGCCGATACCAATGTTAAATTTAACCTTTCTGCATTTCAAATACAGTAAATGATTTTTGCAATAAAATAATAATAAGCAAAATGCTTAAATCAGGAAAAATTGTTTAATTCCATTTTATTTGTTAACCTTCCTTGAAAAAGGTAGGGAAATTTTTTTTTTAGTCTTGAATTGGTAAAGGCAGCAACAAGAACAATTAGGTGTATAAGAAAGCTTATGACTGAGAAGCTCCAAGAAAGAATAGATCTGCATGCATAACTATACAGTCAGCATCATCAGATATTTTGCTTATTGAATAACAGCCAAAAGAAAAATCAAAGAAATATTCATATGTAAATATATTATAAATATCGTTTATAATATCGGCTAAAATTCTAATATCGGACCGATGTCGGTATCTGATCGATGTATCGGCCGCCGATATATCGGGCATCACTAATCACTAGTAATCATGCATTCTGTCAAGCTTCTGTCATAATGTCCTCTTTTTTCTGTACCTCTAGTACCTAGGCCATGAAGCATTCACCTCAACATGTATGTTGTTTGTTCCACTTCCCATTGATGAAGAGATCCTAAACTTTTCTCCTGGATAGACCTGGTGATCTTCGAGCCAGAACTGTAATGCGTGTGAGTGAGAGAGCATGTGTGGGTAGAACATTTCAATAGCACCAGGCCGGTCTAATAACATTCCCACATTGATATGCACTCCTCTGTTCATGAATCATCTGTTTGGGCTTCTGTGCATGAGGCAGAGGTGTTGGAGAAAATAAACAGGCAGAGGACAGTATTTCTATTTGAGATAGATGAGAGAAACAGGAAGGAAGATGGAAGGTGAGATATAAGAAAATGCAGATTTTATCTCTGGTTTAGACCGCCTGTGAATTGAGTAGTGCACTTGATGTTTACTAAGGTTGTTTTCTTAACAGATTGCTCAAGAGGCTGAGTTTCATCAGCTCTGCTTTTAAAGAGCAGCATCAACGATGCGAGACTGGTGCACTGGAGCTAATTAATTAGGATATTCTTAAATGGTGGGTTTAATCACGCCTAATTCAGTGGAGTTCAGCGATGATGTTCTTTCTCAGCTTTCTCGCAGATGGAGAGGTGTAATTAGTCGAGGCACTTACTGAGTCATTTGAGTGAGCTGAGATGAGCTAACTGAATTTACATCCAACCCAATGCTTCACCCATGAGTTTTTTCAAAAGAAAGCGAGAATGCACCAGAGACACTGCGAGTTATGGCACATTATTCTTTTGGTGTTTCCACAATTAAAATGTACGTGATGTTCATTTTTGAGTCGAACTATTTTAGCTATGGTGCTAGGTGTGCGTTGTCAGAGGGAGACAGACTGTAGCTCCAAAGATGTTATGGAACTATATCAGAAGCTATTAGAGCTGCTGTGATATTGTAGTGCTGCCAATTGTACACTGGTTGAAAGCATGTCAGCAGCCTATTTGTTTCTTCAGTTAGTGTTTGGTGACACCTGGACTTGTGTAACTGTTGTGTCTTTGTCTGTTTTTCATGGTGTTCACCCCCACCCCCCACCCCAAAAACAGGCAATGCTGATTTCTGACTCTGTGTGATCCATGCTGAAGAAAAGTAGTGAAATTGCTTTGCGCATTGGTGAGAGAAATGAATGACCTTATAAAAAATTGAGGCTACTCTTACTCAGGCTTGTGTAAAACAGCTGTGTGATGGCCACCAGCCGAGCGGTTGATGTCTTTTTAATGTTTCTCACAGCCACACTACGGCTTTCCAGACAGAACATGTATATCTTTTGCATACAGCAGCTAGGTCTCTGGCATTAGCTTCTTGTGGATAGGACCGTGCTCTTTCTTTCAGCTTGCATAGTGCTGTAAGTCTTACATCACGCTATGCAAGATTCTGTTTTAAAGCTGAGATGTCAGCCTCACGTTCAGTAAAAGGTCACGCTGATGCATTTTGTTTGCTATAGGCTGAAGGTATTGTGTCTGGAGAATGTCGCATAAATTAGGCTCAAAGCATCAATGAAGCCTGGACAACAGCACCAGTCCTAATCTGTTCACACTCACAAGTAGGGACAATTTACAGTACCATGTCCACCTACAGTGGGGCAAAAAAGTATTTAGTCAGCCACTGATTGTGCAAGTTCTCCTACCTAGAAAGATGAGAGAGGTCTGTAATTTTCATCATAGGTACACTTCAAGTATGAGACACAAAATGAGGAAATAAATCCAGGAAATCACATTGTAGGATTGTTAAAGAATTTAATTGTAAATTATAGTGGAAAATAAGTATTTGGTCAGTAACAAAATTTTAACTCAATACTTTGTAACATAACCTTTGTTGGCAATGACAGAGGTCAAACGTTTCCTGTCTTCACCAGGTTGGCACACACTGTAGCTGGTATTTTGGCCCATTCCTCCATGCAGATCTCCTCTAGAGCAGTGATGTTTTGGGGCAACACGGACTTTCAACTTCCTCCACAAATTTTCTATGGGGTTTAGATCTGGAGACTGGCTAGGCCACTCCAGGACCTTGAAATGCTTTTTACAGAGCTAACTCCTTTGTTGCCCAAGCGGTGTGTTTTTGGATCATTGTCATGCTGGAAGACCCAGCCATGTACACCTCTCACCATCTTGGCACACGTGGGCCATTGTCGTTAATGTGCATGTAAATCTGCATATTAAACTGATCACCGGTCCCATTGTTATGCAATGGTGCTGGTATCAGTCGTTATGCAAAGGTGCTGTGTATAAGATTTGGGAAGATCTCCAGCTGCTGAGACTGAAGAAGTCACTTAGATGAGTGACGAAACGTTTCTCCGACAAAATCTATGTCCAGATGAACAGATTCAACTTCTGGGATTGAGAGAATGTGGTTAACTGACAGCCAGATGTGCTGCAGCAGTCTGAATCAGTTGCACAGGTCTAACTGTATTCATGGGAAGACCTGCCAGGAGGGTGTTACAGTAGTCTAATTTGATACAACAAGAGACTAGATAAGCACCTGGGTGACTTCTCTGGAAAGCAAAGGTCAAATCCATATCCTGATGTTGTAGAGGAGATACCTGCATGGCGAATCGGTTGGTAACATGAGCAGAGACACTTCTGTTAGAAAGGGCTATTCCAAGGTTTCTTGCATTCTCTGAAGGTGTGATGGAGGAGTTTGCCTGGGACATATTAAGATATTTGTGGACCAGATGGTCGTAATGTTTTTGGTGTATATGGTCTGCTTCATGCACAGCAATTCTTGTTGATTATGGAAACAAGCACTAGGTGTGACGTGCACAGAACATTGCATTTTATTCATGAAACTGCTATCACATGTCATAATGAAAATGAGGCATTGATTTGAATTCGATTTCTGAATGAACTTCTGCTGTGTGGTAACAGAGCTCAGCCACCCGTTACTTATTTGCTTATGTGCATATGGCATGCCCCAGTTTTCTACACGCGTGTCACATTTATACACGAGGCATTCTGTGATTTAGCAAAGAGATTTGTGTTCTGAATGAGGAAAAAAAAAAAAACTTTAATACCTCAGCTCATTCAGTACATTTCCTGTTTAACAGTGTAGCGTAGCCCAATGTAAATCCTAGATTAGATTTATCATCTACGCCCCCCAAGGAGGTTGGGTCCCTTTTTGAGTCTTGGTACTCCCAAGGTGTCTTCCTCATAACACTTAGGGAGTTTTTCCTTGCCACTGTCGCCCTAGGTTTGCTCAATTTGGGATTGGACGTAGATATTAGGAGATAATCTAAACTTGTAAAGTTGCTTTGAGACAGTGCTCCATTGTAAAAAGCGCTATATAAATAGATCTGACATCCTAACTAATGTGTCAAAAATGGTACCAACACCACATTTTTAAATACTATTTTGTAGGGTATGGTGCAGTGGGATGGCACTTCTTCCTCAGTCAGCGTGCAGAGAGGAATACAAGTGGCTTTATTTTAAACATGCAGTTATAAGCTTCCCTTATTTGTTAGTTACATTGGCCTTATACAGTGCATATAGAATACAACCATACCCTGTCTAAATCCTTACCTTGTGACACATTACCCCCTAAAAATTCTTGTCGTACAAAGACACAATTTTCTTCAATTTTATTCTAGTTCTAGAGACTATTCCTCAGAGGACCATTATTAAGAATTGGAAAGTCCATGCCATCACCATCACTTTGCCCAAATTGAGCCGTTCATGACAATTCATGTATTTATGTTTGGTGTATATATATGTTTGTGTGTGTGTGTGACAGCAATCTCACAAGCTTTACACTAGTATTGGGAAGGACTTCACGACGCGATATGCACAAGATACATGGGTCACGATACGATTTATATCATGACACATTGCGATACGACACATATTGTGATATTCCACATAGTTCACTAAAATATGAAAACAGCTGAAATGCAAGTTACGGTGTACAATTAATACGTGTCGTCTTAATACGTCACATTGATAATTCAGTGGAAAAAATGTGTCAAAACACTGAACTGCGACATCTACAGGTGCGGAGATTGTAGTTTACACCTCATTTAAAATGTGTTTCTTATTCCTTCAAATAAATGTGTACTTTGAGCTGAAAATCGATATCACAAAAATAAATATTGTGAGATATTGCTCTATCGATATTATTTATTTTTTTAGCACACTCCTACATTACACAAAGATGGCAAATAAGAGACATTTCTGAAAAAGTGCCATACCTATTCTCATTTACTCTTCTTATGCCATGTGGCAAAATGTTTTACAGCCTGTTGAGACAATGATTGAACTTTCTGGACTGAAATCAAGGCACTACATTTGGCAAGAAAGAAACACCATGCCTCACCCAAAATACACAAAATACTGCTGTGGCGTGTTTTTCTTTTGGTTGACAGCAAATTTTGATAGAACTTCAACAGTTATAGAAGGTGGAATTGGCAAATATTCCCCAGTGTATGCAAAGCTCATAAGAGACGTATCCAAAGCAATAGGTGGCTTTATGAATTTTGATCACATTTCTAAAACTGTTACAGTTGATTTTCATTTTTTATTACTTTTCAGAACTGTTTATTTTTTAAGAAAAGGTGTGAATAAAGCTATGAAAACAATATAATAGGATGTGATTTCAGACTGTAAGTATGTAAGCCAGAGCTCCAGTTCAATCTCGCGTGGCTAATCATTTGGACTGGACTGTGGAGATAAATGTGTCCTTTTTAATCCATGCAGTTCTTGAATGCCTAATTCATTTTGTTTGCAGTGAATGCATTGTTGTCAGTGATGGAGGGAACTCAGCTGCTGTATTCTTTCCTGCCACACCCTGCCCTCAGTTCTGCCATGCATCTGCTCCCACCCAATATTCTGTTCTCTGGGAATGACTTAATCCCTGGGGTTCTACCACCCGCAGACAGCACAGGTAAGCTCTCCCTTGACACAACAGTGCTTAAATAGTCACCCAACCATGATAGTAGATGACAGGTTTTAAGTAGCTTCTAAAGTGGTTTAAAGAATATTACTTGGTACCATGAAAATCCCCATTAAATTTCATTCCATAATGACTTATCTGAAGCTGAAGACCTGTGTTGCTATGGTGACAGTTAAGCTAGCCTCTGATTCCGTGGCGTAGAATGTACTCTGAACGATTTTCCTGGTCAAAAGTCAAGCTTTACGCATAAGTAGATACATTTTAGTCTTCCTGTGTGTTTCATTTTGCTGCTAGAGGGGTTTGCACTTCATCTCTGCTCAATCCTGCTCCAAGGGATTTTCTGTGCATTATGCCAGAGTTTCAGTGAGTGTAAAAGAGCGTTGTGGGTTAGACAGAGCAGAGAAAAATGACAGCTGAGTGCGATGCCAGCGAGTAATGCACCATGTGAGGACCTGAATTGCGTTCTATATTTACATGAGGCTTAATTCCTCACTTCATTCTGCTCGCTTACTTTTGGTCTTAATCTTGTCAACAGAATTTCTAAATAAACAAAATTAAGTCTTTTCATGTCATGACAAATCCACTTCATTATTACATACAAATAATTTAAGATGTTAATTGACAAAATATGGTTCAACCAGATGTTTTGGGACACTTGAATTTGATGAAGTGTTAAGTAACCTCTCAGATGATAAAGTGCGTGCACTTTGAATTTGATGGCAGTAACACGTTCCAAAACAGTTGGGACAGGTAAAGTTGAGGAATGCCCCAAAAAACACCTGTTTGGAACATTCCACAGGTGAACAGGTTCATTGGAAACAGGTGAGTGTCATGATAGGGAATAAAGGGAGCATCCCCAAAAAGCTCAGTCATTCACAAGTAAGGATGGGGCGAGGTTCACCACAAATAGTCCAACAGTTTAAGAACAACGTTTCTCAACGTGCAATTGCAAAGAATTTAGGGATTTCATTATCTACAGTCCATAATATCATCAAAAGATTCAGAGAATCCGGAGAAATCTCTGTAAGTAAGCGGCAAGGCCGAAAACCAACATTGAATGCCCGTGACCTTTGATCCCTCAGGATGCATTAAAAACCGACATCATTCTGTAATGGATATTACCACATGGGCTCAGGAACATTTCAGAAAATCATTGTCAGTGAACACAGTTCGTCGCTCCATCTACAAGTGCAAGTTAAAACTCTACCATGCAAAGCGAAACAACAAACTTCTCTGGGCCTGAGCTCATCTGAGATGAACTGATGCAAAGTGGAAAAATGTCCTGTGGTCTGATGAGTCCACATTTCAAATTGTTTTTGGAAATCATGGACTGTGTGTCCTCCGGGCCAAAGAGGAAAAGGACTGTCTGGATTGTTATCAGCACAAAGTTCAAAAGCCAGCATCTCTGATGGTACGGGGGTGTGTTAGTGCCGATGGCATGGGTAACTTCGACATCTGTGAAGGCACCATTAATGCTGAAAGGTACATGCAGGTTTTGAAGCAACATATGATGCTATCCAAGCAACATCTTTTACAGGGTCATCCCTGCTTATTTCAGCAAGACCATGCCAGGCCACATTCTGCATGTTCCAACAACGTAGCCTTATAGTAAAAGAGTCCAAGTACTAGACTGGCCTGCCAAGATGTGTGGCGCATTATGAAGCGCAAAATGCGACAACGGAAACCTCGGACTAATGAGCAACTGAAGTTGTACATCAAGCAAGAATGGGAAAGAATTCCACCTACAAAGGTTCAACAATTAGTGTCCTCAGTTCCCAAACACTTGAGTGTTATTAAAAGGAAAGTTGATGTAGCATAGTGGTCAACATGCTCCTGTCCCAACTGTTTTGGAACGTGTTGCAGGCAGAAAAAAATCAAAATGAGTGAATATTTGCAAAAATCAATAAAGATAATTTTATCCATTTGAATATTAAGTATCTTGCTTTTGTAGTGTATTCAATTGATTATAGGTTGAAAAGGATTTGCAAATCATCGTATTCTGTTTTTATTTATGTTCTACACAAAGTCCCAACTTCATTGGAATTGGGGTTGTGGATTGGTTAGCGGTTAGCTCTAAATTGGGCCAGTGTCGTTGTGACTGACTAGTATTGACAGGACCTTGATCCTGCCGTGAATAGCCATTGATGCCAAAGCAAAATAAAGCTTCCATAATAAAGTGCACTTCCCAACTAAATGTATGCTTGTTTCAAAAAGTGTCCATGAATAATATAACATGTCCATCATGGCCTTTAGTCAAATGCTGTCTGTCAAGGCTGATTGTTTACAATCTTAAAATAATTATATCAGGCATTATTAAATGAAAATTTTAGATGTTGAACATTTTCATTTTACTGATTTCAATATAGAATGTGTGAAGACATTGATATTGGAAAATCTTAAAGTATGCTGATAATATTTGTCGACTGATCTGGGTTTTTAATGGCTGATGCTGATATTTAGAGAGCAAAGTGGCCAATATATAATGCTGATACCACTTTGTTTTTTTAATCAGCTGATAAAACTAATAACAATAAATGACCAAATTGCTGAACTGAAATGAACATATATTTAAGCTATAAATGCACTGTCTCTGTTTATAAATAATTGAAAAAAGATTTTATTGCTCTTAACTACAATGTTTATTACCAGATAACAGCATCACATTTTTTCTGGGGAAAAAAAAGTGAAAATGTGTAAATACTTGAAAAGAACAAACAGTATTAGAGTAGTGCAAATCGTATCAGCGTCTTTTTGTTTTTAATCCCAGTTCCATTTAAAAGCAGCAAGATGTAATGCTGGCAGCAAAGTTTTCATTTTCTCATAAATGGCCCTACCCTCACTGAATCTCAGCATCTTTGTTTTTAGTTACTCATTAGTCAGATTTCTCACTTCCTCATATATGATAAAAAACAAACAGAAAAATTCTGCTCCTAGGGAAACCACATTCTTCATGTAAGCATGTAATCTAAAGAAAACAGTATTATTTTGAAGCACCTTTCTTCTTTGAAAAAAGAACTGGACACATGCACTTAACACATGAACAAGGCTTGCCAAAATGAAAAATTGAGATTTCCAGCTGCAGTAGCAATTTATCTGGAAAGCTAAAACTTATTTTTCTTAGGCAAATAAGTTTACATTTATATTATAGATTACATTTCAATAATTAAATGCCATTTTTATTTAAAATTTGCAAATGTATTGTAAAAGGTATTAACGCTTGTTATATTTTCATAAAACCTTCCTGTGGATCTATACAGTATTATGGAATACAGCTCTCATATTGAAAGTGTTCATTAGTAGTAAGTAAGTAATGATTAGTAGACATATCTGTCATGACACAGTTCGTTTCTCCCTGTTTTATTTGTTGAATAGCACATGGTTATTTACACCGTTGCTTCCCCCCTCCCTTACTTGCCCTTCCTCATTTTATTTCATAGGGTATGCCTTGAAAGTTCAGCCTCAAGTTAAATCTGATTGAACTTTAATTGCAGTGGCTAGGCATAATATTGACACTTGAGGTGAAGTGTCACCACTTTCTTCACAGGTCAATAAAGGCTGTGTCTGGGGCAAAGTGATTTTGCAGCTCATTATCTCCAGGTAGATGACAATTAACTTGGCTCCCTAACCTTTTCCAATTTAACATTGATAGTTTGGGATTAGTATGTGCAGCGAGAGCAAACTGTCCCTCCTGTGTGTATGTTTAAAATGTCTCTGTAACACACACAATGATTGGGTACATTCTATAGTTTCCTTAATTTATTTGCAAGTTGAGTGAATTAACATAGGACAACAGTGAAAATGTCGAAACTAATGGTTTCTGACCTTTTAATATTGTAATGAGTTGAGGGGAAGGTCTTTCTACATTTCATCATGGCCATCATGTACAGGAGTGAATAATTATTTAATCTTTAATTGAATAGTATTTAGTAAAAATAAGTTTAACAAAATAGAAAATGCACTTATTTTCTAATTTATTAATTAATAGCAATGAGTAGTGTTTATTTCCAAGGGAAATCTAAGGAAAAATAGCATGTCAAGAACACTGTTTAATTTAGTGCTGTTAAATGAATAAAATATTTAATCAGGTGAGATTTCCATTGTTAAATATGATCAGAATGCAAGATGAGTTTCAAAAGAATGCATTTAAAAATTTTTAGTTATTCAGTAACTTTATATTCATCGTGTTTTATCTTCCTCTGTTGGACGGCTGCCAAGGTGTCTTGTTCAAAATGCAATAAAGCACAACAGTGAATACCAGAAGGACACCTTTTACTGAAATACAAAATATAAATTTTATTAGTTGCTTTTATTAGAAACTGCGTGTGCTAGCTGTTGTACCGTGTGCCAGGCATGTTGCTGAACCAAGCATTGATGTTTAGTGTGTCTACACAAGAGTCTGTACTATTGCACAGTAATACCAAACAAACAACAACAAAAAACACACCCAAATAGAAATGACAAATTTCTGCAAAACATGGCATAGAGTTCTGTCTCAGGCAGATATACTGTATAAATGATTACAGGTGTGGTCTGATTAGACACTGGGTTATGCCACAAGAGGGTGTAAAAGTGCTTCTATAAAAAGGCTCTGAGGCTGCTTTTGGTTGGTGTACCTCTTGGTGAGAAATTGTGGACTAGACATGCCTCTATGACACATCTACCCACAGATGTTTCACCTGGGCCTCTATATCCTGCACACTCATAGGTCCCAGACATGCTCAATTGGCGATAAATCTGGCAAACGGGCAGGCCAAGAAAGTGTTGCAATCTGGTGGAGACATTCCTGGGAAACACTTGGTGTGTGTGTGTGGGTGTGCAGTATCCTGCTGAAAAATGCCAGTTGGAAGCCCCACCATGAAACACGTGGCTGCAGGAGGTCCTGCACATATCGCTGAGTTGTTAGAGTTCCTTGTCTTACTGTCATATGCGATGACTCACCAGATCATCACAGCAGATGTTAGGGCAGTGTGTCGCTCCACTGCAATGGCAGGATTGAAGCACTCACCACCAGGATTCCATACTGAAACACGACCATTGTCAGATCCCAAACAGAAAATTCTTCTTCGTCAGGAATTCCTTGGTAGAATGACTTGTGTGCTTTGGATCATTGCCTAGCATGAAGCATGTTCTCTTGAGATTCAGTTCTCAATCATTCAGAAGTGATAGTTCCATCAATGAAGGCAAGCCTTCTGGTCCAGATGGAGGCAAAACAGGCCTAAGCAATGGTACTACCACCACCATGTTTTCCCAGATAGGATAATGTTTGTTTATGCTGGAATGCAGTGTTTTTTTCCTTTCTCCAGACATTACGCTTCTCATTTAAACCAAAAAGTTGTATTTTAATCTCGTTCATCCATAAAACATTACCAAAATAGTCTTCTGTCTCGTCCATGTGATCTTTATCAAGCTGCAAATGGGCAGCAAAGTTCTTATGAATAGTAACATTAGCAAATATGAGAGAAGCCTTTAGTTGTTTAGAAGTTACAATAATTTCCTTGTGACCTTGTGGACCATTACATACCTCGCTCTTGGAATGTTCTTTGTTGGTTGACACACAATGGTGTCGGATTTCCTTAATTTTTACAAAAACTATCCGATGGTTTTCCTGTCTGATTAGCATTGGCAACTCTCAGATGTTCTCAGAATTCTTCTTTGTTCATTCCATGATATTTTCCACAAACATGTTGCGAAAATCAGACTTTGGTAGAACAGTGTTCTTTAAACACAACAGGGTGCCCATTCAAACTGGTAGTCAACTCACCCGACTCTAATTTCCTTCAAATAAACTGCAAATCCTAAAGGTTCGCATACTTATGCCACTCATAGTTGTTTAATATTTGGATAATTTTCCTCAATAAATAAATGTTCAAGTATAGTATTGTGTAATTTGTTTACTTGAGTTCTCTTTATCTACTTTTTAAGACTCTAAGCTTATGATGATGTTTGAGGTCATATGTACAGTGGGGGAAAAAGTATTTAGTCAGCCACTGATTGTGCAAGTTCTCCTACTAAGAAAGATGAGAGAGGTCAAAAAACAGGAAATCACATTGTAGGATTTTTAAAGAATATAATTTAAAATTATGGTGGAAAATAAGTATTTGGTCAATAACAAAAGTTTAACTCAACACTTTGTAACATAACCTTTGTTGGCAATGACAGAGGTCAAACGTTTCTATACGTTTTTTTTCCATGAGGTTTGCACACACTGTAGCTGGTATTTTGGCCCTTTCCTCCATGCATATCTCCTCTAGAGCAGTGATGTTTTTGGGGCAAACACATACTCCAAAAACTCCCTCTCCACAAATTTTCTATGGAGTTTGAGGTCTGGAGACTGGCTAAGCCATTCCAGGACCTTGAAATGCTTTTTATGGAGATGCTCCTTCATTGCCCAAGCAGTGTGTTTGGGGTCATTGTCATGTCAGAAGGCCCAGCCACGTTCCATCGTCAATGCTCTCACTGATGGAAGGAGGTTTTGGCTTAAAATCTCACGATACATGGCCCCGTTCATTCTTCTCTTAACACAGATCAAGTCGTCCCTGTCCCCTTTGCAGAAAAACAGCCCCAAAGCATGATGGTTCCGCCCCCATGCTTCACAGTAGGTATGGTGTTTTTTGGGATTCATCTCAGCATTCAAACTCGATGAGCTGAGTTTTTTTACCAAAAAGTTCTATTTTGGTTTCATCTGACCACAAGATTTTCTGCCAATCCTCTTCTGGATCATCCATATGCTCTCTCTGGCAAGCTTCAGACAGGCCTGGACATGTACTGGCTTAAGCAGGGGGACATGCCTGGCACTGCAGGATCTGAGTTGCTCTCGGCATAGTGTTGCTGATGGTAGCCTTTGTTACTTTGGTCCCAGCTCTCTGCAGGTCATTCATCATGTAGTTCTGGGATTTTTGCTCACCGTTCTCATGATCATTTTGACCCCACAGGATGAGATCTTGCATGGTGTCCCAGATCAAGGCAGATCAGTGGTCTTGTATGTTTTCCATTTTCTTACAATTACTCCCACAGTTGATTTATTCACACCAACCTGCTTGCCTATTGTAGATTCACTCTTCCCAGCCTGGTGCAGGTCTACACTTTTCTTCCTGGTGTCCTTCGACAGCTTTTTGGTCTTGGCCATGGTTGAGTTTGGAGTCTGACTGTTTGAGGCTGTGGACAGGTGTCTTTTATTGCTTTTTAATATGGATGAGATTATTCTGGATTACCCCACAGGTTATAGGAAGTGCTTAATTTATAAAACATAAGGTAAGGGAACACCAACCGAGCGTGTCGTGATCTGGCAAGTGGGCATTGAGTGGAAAGGTCCCGGAACACAAAGACACAATTGTTCTCTTAGTATAACATGTAATAGAGTTTCCTTCAAAATCTTAATTAGCTTAATTAATTAATTCTTAATTATAAGTTGCATTTTATTCGCCATTTCCAAACCTCGCCACCCCTGAGCTCTCCTGAAGCGTGAGCGTACAATACATGACTAATGATCTAATTATACTAGTTATCATCAAAGAAAATGAGCTGTTTGGGTTTTTGGAAAGGAGGTTATACACATAAGTACCATTTAATTAAAATTTGTTTAATAATATTGCTCATTTTTATTTTATTTTATACATTGGGGCAAAAAAGTATTTAGTCAGCCACGGATTGTGCAACTTCTCCTACTCAGAAAGATGAGAGAGGTCTGTAATTTTCATCATAGATACACTTCAACTATGAGAGACAAAATAAGAAAAAAAATCCCAGAAATCACATTGTAGGATTTTTTAAGAATTTAATTGTAAATCATGGTGGAAAATAAGTATTTGGTCACCCACAAATAAGCAAGAGTTCTGGCTCTCACAGACCTGTAACTTCTACTTTAAGAAGCTCTTCTGTCCTCCACTCATTACCTGTATTAATGGCACCTGGTTGGCCTTGTTATCTGTACAAAAGACACCAGACTCCAAACTCAACCATGGCCAAGATCAAAGGGCTGTCGAAGGACACCAGGAAGATAATTGTAGACCTGCACCAGGCTGGGAAGAGTGACTCTACAACAGGTAAGCAGGTTGGTGTGAATAAATCAACTAAGGGAGCAAATGTAAGACATACAAGACCGTTGATTATCTGGGGCTCCACGCAAGATCTCATCCCGTGGGGTCAACATGATCATGAGAACGGTGAGCAAAAATCCCAGAACTACACGGACGGACCTGATGAATGACCTGCAGATAGCTGGGACCAAAGTAACAAGGCTACCATCAGTAACACACTACGCAGAAAGGGACTCTGATCTTCCAGTGCCAGGCGTGTCCCCCTGCTTAATGCAGTACATGTCCAGGCTCGTCTGAAGTTTGCCAGAGAGCATATGGATGATCCAGAAGAGGTTTGGGAGAATATCATGTGGTCAGATGAAACCAAAATAGAACTTTTTGGTAAAAACTCAACTGGAGAAAAAGGATGCGGAGTTGCATCCAAAGAACACCATACCTACTGTAAAGCATGGGGGTGGAAACATAATTGAGGCTGTTTTTCTGCAAAGGGGACAGGACAACTGATCCGTCGGGGATGAACGGGGCCATGTATCATGAGATTTCATGCATCATGAACCTCCTTCCATCAGTGAGAGCATTGAAGATGGAACGTGGCTGGGTCTTCCAGCATGACAATGATCCCAAACACACCACTTGGGCAATGAAGGAGTGGCTCCGTAAAAAGCATTTCAAGGTACTGAAGTGGCCTAGCCAGTCTCCAGACCTCAACCCTGTAGGAAACCGAAGACTACACTTAAAATGATTAATTTTTAATGAACAAATGGGGCACCACCGGATCGTTTGTGGACTGGTAGATCCGGAAAATGTATATATCACAGTATTGAAAACAGGAAATGATGGCAAACGTACATATATCACAGTATTAACATCAGATAAGGTTATTCTATATGCAACTTATCAGTCGTGCAGTAATTACCCAGGGGCGACGTTATGAACTAGTTGTTACGGCGCAGTGAGTTACTAGTAACACAAATTATGGTGAAACATGAATAATATGTTGGAAACTACTGAGACGTGGATGAGTCTGTGTTGAAGCGTGGTTTAAATTTAAGAGCAAGGTTCGAGAATCAGGGACCCAGATAAGCCACACCAAGCGGTACTTGCCTGTTTCTTCGCGGGGAAGGGAACCGGGCCTCTGCCTGTCGTCAGAAGTCACACGGGGGAACGGTAACGGTCCAATCTTCAGATCTGACGATGACTGTTCGGCGGACTACTGGATGATGCTGGCTTCTAGCCTTCGGTTCGTGTCGCCATGCGGCCCTTGGAGCCACAGATGTGTTGCGGGCCTCACTTTGGTTTGGCTCTCTTCCCAGCGTTGGTGATCGTGGTCTACCAGATCTCGACTTGCGAGCATACAACTCAGATTTCCACCCTGGCCAGCGGTGAAGGTAGAGTTGCAGCGTTCTAGTACCACGAGCTTCAACAGACTTCAAAAGAACTAGAATCTACGAGTGTAGTCGAGAGTGAAGGAGATCTTGGCTGGTTGGTTTTTAACTACTTTCTAATTCGGCGATACCGAACTCCTAAGACTGCTGGACACAGAAAACTTAGAGTAAAATAAAACGCAGAAACTTAAAAAAAAAACTTAAGGACGAAAACTTGAACCCAGACGAGCAACTAGCAGACAGATGAAGACTGGAACTTAGAAGAACAAAAGAACTGCACGTTATGTTCCGAATGCAAGCGATTAGAGGCGGGGCAACAGGGGTTTGTCCTAGACTTAGCCAGTGAGAGGCTGATTCGTCATTAAATCCGTCATCTCGTGGATGTCTGCTAATTTCACAATAGGTCGGTAGGGGCCTCTACGAGCTATAACTTGGGTTAATATATTTCTATTTCTACATATCTAGGACGTCTAAAAGCATCACATAAAAAACAAAAATCCTCGAAGTTACAAATCTGGTCAAGGTATCTTGAATTTATAAACTAGGACATCGTTAAGTCGTTCTAACTACAGTACATGCATTCGCTATTCCTTAACTAAACAATAATACGATCAATACAAGATGTAGGAAACAGTACATTTTAAATAACAACTTAATTTCTGTTCTTTTATAAGTATGAACAAGTATGAAACCCGAGAGATCGATACATATAGATAAAACAGCTGTTATTTCTAATCATAACCAAACCGGACCCTATGACATAGAACATGGTCATTGAACTAAAACACTAACCAAATAGATATGAAAATACATGACGAATCAGTAACATGCGTATGCGCATATATATATATATATATATAAAACTACATAATAGGGGGTACGATGAATATCCCCGATCAGTTCTTTCATGGGATAGATAGTTACGTATGGGTGTGTTTGGACTCATTATGAAGCAGTCCTCATGCGTTTCCTAACTGAGTGTTCCCGGTGAAGATAATCTGTTCCCAACTAAAATGTAATACTCTTATTAAAAAGTGTGTCTTTAGAACAAAAGCTGGAATCCTTCTGTCGTAAATTTCCAGAGGTGTCCTCCTGGCGCAAGGCTGAGAAAGAAGTCGTAAAAGTAACCAGAGAGAGCGCATGTATATTTGTTTTTTCTTTGGAGAAATTAGGGCCGATTTCTCTTGGGAGAGGGTGAGTCTGGGGTGAAGACTTATCAGAAATCCTTTTAAGGCTACACATTGTATTATTTTATGGTGGCGGGATGCACAGGTTATCTAACCCGTTAAGCCAGAACCCCAATTTGGTGGGTTCGAGAAGAGGTTGGGGTTGATGGGCCATCATTCTGTGAGGAGATTCTGTCCAGATGGTGGCCATTTACATTCCAAAGAGTCACAAAGTTTATGACTTGACAACCGTTCGAAAAAAAAGGGTGTAGAGAGTTTAAGGACTGTAATTCAGCTATTAACGCTACGACCCATAGAAAATTTGTGGAAGGAGTTGAAAGTCCGTGCTGCCCAGCGACAGCCCCTAAACATCACTGCTCTAGAGGAGATCTGCATGGAGGAATGGGCCAAAATACCAGCTACAGTGTGTGCAAACCTGGTGAAGACTTACAGGAAACGTTTGACCTCTGTCATTGCCAACAAAGGTTATGTTACAAAGTATTGAGTTGAACCAAATTTATTGACCAAATACTTATTTTCCACCATAATTTACAATTCAATTTTTAAAAAATCCTACAATTTCATTTCTTGGATTTTTTTTTTCTCATTTTGTTTCTCATAGTTGAAGTGTACCTATGATATAATTACAGATCTCTCTCATCTTTCTAAGTAGGAGAACTTGCACAATCAGTGGCTGACTAAATACTTTTTTTGCCCCACTGTACTTGTGCACACACACAGTTTTGGTAAACAATATGTTTTGGGGATTTTCCATTGACATGATGGGTATGTTTAGACAGCAGGTAAACGTGGCACAAATCTGATCTTTTTTCTCATACGTGACACAGATCTTTGAGGCTACATAAACGGGGGGAAAAAAGAAGCACACTCAAACTTGCATTTTCAGTACCGATTTGGGCCACTTTTAAATGTGGTACTAAAATTTGATAAATATCCGATATGCTGCAGTGCAGCTCTGTCTGAACATAAATCAGAATTCATGTGACTTTTATGTCATTCCAACTTAACATTCGCTATAAACGTGTAGTGAGGAGAAGGGAAAATGGAGGACAGCAGTGAGGGAGGTTTTCAGTGGCGGGATAGCAAAGTAACAGACCTCATAAATAACTGACATAAAGTGATGTGTCTGTGCAAACAAAATTAGAAGACACATCGCAACCTTTCCATGTTTGAGGAAATTTTGTTGAGAAATATCCGAAAGTGGCCACACTTGTGCGTCTGTTTTGGAGTATGAACTGTTCAGACGAATATCAGATAGGTTGCACTAAAAAGATGGTGTGAAAAGCCTAAAAAAATTAATTTGGTTAGAAAATCGAGTTTGTCCCATTTTGCCTGCTGTGTAAACATGCTCCACCTACAATCCTAACGTTAACCTCAGTATTCTAAACGAAATTGTTTGACTCACTTTTCAAAATGTGTAGTGTTTGGTTAAAAAACATAATAATAATAAAGCTAGCCTTGTTCAAATGTTTATACAAGCTGTGGCTATATATTAGTTCTACTGGAGTCTTTGCAATGTGGAATTGCATTTGCAGATGTGGCTACTGCATGAGATAGTAATGTGTAGCGCTAATTAGAGGTTTATAGGTCGGGAACAGCCATGAAAGTTTTATGATGAGGCTTTCTTTTCAAACATAGAGACTTTTTGAAACGTATTTAACATCAGCAAACTGTTTTTTATCCAAAAAGCAAGTTTTAAAAGTTAGGTTTGCATATTAAGGGAGAGTTTGGGTTGAAAAGCTGTCTAAAAATGAACATACTTTTCTGGTATACGCCTCCTCTATTTCTTTCTCTCTCTCTCTTTCTCTCTCTCTCTCTCTCTCTCTCTCTCTCTCTCTCTCTCTCTCTCTCTCTCTCTCTCTCTCTCTCTCTCTCTCTCTCTCTCTGTCTTTCTCTCTCTACATGCAACTCTGTTCATGCAACTCTGTTCCTAACTGTTTTCGTAACAAACAAAACAAAACTGGAGAGTGCTGTTCAGTTTGAATATCGAAATCAACCAGATTGTTTTTATTGTACCACTGAGATCCTGTATATCACTAACGCATTGCTCCAATTAATGATTTTTGCTAAAACTGATTTCCAGCCAGAAACACATAAGTAATGTGCCTTTTCTATCTTTACATAGCTCTGTTACTTGTCTGACTCGGGCTCTCATCTCCCGCTCTTCACCTGACAGCACTGACAGTGTTTTGTATTCTGTAATGGCTGCAAGCCTCCACTCTTTTTTTGGTTATGCTGCTTCAGAACTGTTGCAAAGATAAGTTGTGCTGGAAAGCTCTCGTGTGTGTGTGTGTGTGTGTGTGTGTGTGTGTGTGTGTGTGTGTGTTTAAGGAGCTCTTGAGTTCTGGCTGTAGCTGTGGTACAACTGACTGATCCTTCAGAGTAATGCTTCACTGGCTCTGGCTGTCACAGCTTACTGCTTAATGTCTGCCACAACACACCCCTCTTGTGCGCACACACAACAAACTCTTCGGGTATATATTCGACTCCACAATTATTGGCACCCTTGGCAGAGTTTGCTAAGTATGTTGATATGGGTATTTTTAGAGGCATATCTTTTAATAGCTGTTATCTGCTGTATGTATTCACTGAACTTACCATATGTTGATGAATCACAAAGGGAATTTGTCTTCTGCATTTATGCCTCAGTGAAATAGGAAATTTTGGATAATGGCTTAAGAGTTGACAAACAGCCAAGTAAACAAAGCAAACTAAATAAATAAATAAAGTACCATGCTTCAGTTGTTGTTTAGAATTCATGGGGCTGCTTATAACTGACATGATTATAGTTAAACATCAGAATTTATAGTCAACTTATGTTATCTGATTACACCTTATTCCATATAATAATCTGATATTCCAGCAAATATTCAAATAATGGGAGCCCAGTATCCATTACGATGGTACCTCGGTTCTCAACCATCTTGGATTTCGGTTCTCGATGCAGTTTGACTAGAAAATGTGGTTTGGTTCTCATTGTTTGCTCGGAAAATAAGTCTCCAAGGGTCTTAAAAAGGTTAGTTCTTAAGAGCCAACCGAAAGGAAGACAGAAATTGAATGCTCCAATATAGTGCTTTGAATGCTCCAAAATAATGCTTGAGTTCACCAATGTAGTGTTTTGCCTTTTCACTTTCAATCCATTACTCACTAAATTACATGAGATTTTTTAGAACACTTTATTATAAAATAAGCTTTGTGTTAATGATTTTGGCCATCTGTAGGTTAATGTGAGTGTTAAACATTGACTTACTTATCATTACTTATCATGAGGCTGAATCTCCAGCCACCCTCTGCCTAGTCTTCGCTACGATACACCAAACATTTGCTGAACTCCTCAGTTCATGATACATTTAATTTATGATGGATTTGTTGGAACATATCCCCTTCGTAAATCAGGGACCACCTGTAAGGTGTAGGTAGAGGTATGAAATCTATTCAGAACGCAAACTACTTCTATTATTTTCCCAATTGCCATTCGGTAGGTTAGGTTGGGGAGAGGATTAAACTTTCCCTCCGTTATAGTGGGACTTTGGAACTTACTTTAGTTATGTCACTTACTGGGTAGTTCTCCGCATATTGCAGTCTACATTGGATGGAAAAATATTAATAGGGTGGAGGTTTAGTATTATTTGATTATTATTTTGTTGTAGTTGATATCTATTACATGTACAAGGCATACGTCACTTTAATGAAACATTTAAGTATAAAATAAAAATTGCTAATTACTCAAAATAAAAGTTGTTGGGATACTCTGAGTGAAATATGACACTTAACATAACAATGCTAAGGCAGTGCCTACTAGCAACATGCTGCGGAGTTAAAGATCTCTGACCTGCTTATATTTGAATGTATTTTGTCGCAACCTCCAGAGAGAATCTGTCGCTTTGCTTTCAGAGAGATGCGTGAATTAAACATCAAGCGTGCATTCTCATAAAGTAAATGCTGTTGGCTGGTGTTTTATGGCAGTGCTGTGTGAGGGCTTTATTCAGTGTGCTGAGCGCAGCAGGAAAATGATGAGCCAGGTGGTGTGCACTGAGAACAATACCCCAAGATTAGTATCAAGTTTGACCACTTTGTGAATTACTGTCTTTGTACAATCGTGATGTTCCTTACTGAGCAAGGTCGCCACTCGCTTGATGTGTCTCGGTGCTTTAGTGTGAAGTGAGGAACCTCAGGTGGGCTGCAGGTTTGCATTCCAGGCAAGCTGGAGCTACACCTTACTCCACGTGTTTAATCAGTTTGTTTCTTTAAACAACTCATTATGTGTATCGGGTGTAGCTTATGCTTGGTTAGAATGAAAACCTGCAGTCATACCAGCGCTTTCTATTCCCCACATCTGTGCACATACCAAATACTAATAAATTCTGAAATGCTTGTGTGTGTATATATTTTTTTCATAATATTGTTGTTTCTTTTTTTTACTGACATTGACATACTAATTATTTGGTTTGTAATTACAAATATTATGCAATGGTACCTTGGTTCTCGACCACCTCAAATCGTCAAATTTGGTTCTCCATTCATTTGGACAAATACTCGTTGTTTCTTAATAGTCAGAGCACTTGCTTAAAAGTGTGTGAGTCGAACCGCGCGACTTGTTTCAGCCGAAACTCGAGTCACGATTCAGTACACAGTACACAGGTTCACAAAAGCCTTCAAAGAAGATCTCTGCTATTTTTATTGTGATTTTTCTTCATATTTACATCTACCGAAAGCAAAACAGGTAATGAATGAGCTGCTCCAGAACACAGGCTGCAGTTACTTTAGCATCTTGAGAGTTCATTAATACTGTAAGTGTTGCTTTTACTTTGCATTTCAATCAATTTCTCACTAAATTACATGAGATTTTTCAACAATTTATAAAATAAGCTTTGTGTTGATGATTTTGGCCAACTGTAGGTTAATGTAAGTGTTTTAAGCATTGACTTATTTATCATTACTTATGCTCTGCTATGATACAGTATATGATGCAGTATTGACTGCTCTATTAAACTAACACTCTTTAAACTCCGCTGCCATGATGCATTTAACTTGTGATGGATTTGTTGGAACATATCCCCATTGTGGTGGCACAGTGGTGCAGTGGTTAGCACTGTTGCCTTACAGCTCTGAGATCCCCGTTTTGATCCCGACCCTGGGCTCCACCTGTGTGGAGTTTGCATATTCTTCCCATGTTCTCAAGGGATTTCTCTGGGTACTCCGGTTTCCTCCCACGGTCTAAAGACGTGTATTAGGTTACGAGGTATCACTGTACTAGATTCAAGAAGATGCATTCTCACTAGTGGTCTTTGACTTTTGGGACCCACTCTAGATAGTACATTTCACCATCTCATGTGAGAACTACAGATATACTGTTGAAATAAAGTAATCTAAATAATTATTTTACATTTTTTTTGTTGCAAACAAGGAATTCGGCTATCAAGATAAAATCTTTGTTTCTGACTATTGCTCTTCCTTTGGGCAACAATTTAACAAAAAAGATGTTGAGCAGTGGGTGAGCAGAGAACGGGGTTTTGTATGGCAAGGGAAGCCAGTGGTTTAAGACTACTTTTTAAAAACAACTGTACCCCCATATGTTTACAAAAGATATACTATGATAAAAACTTTGTTATAGCTTGATGATGTCCTTTTGTTTGAGTTGCTGCTTAACTTCCTCGATAAAGCTAAATGCAACATGACACTGGGACAAATCATCTCAGCACTGCATCCTTACACTCATCCCCAAATTGTGGAAATAAACAATTCTGAAGTATTAAAATGTGTTATATATTTTATTGCTTATAATATTTGAATTTAAGGAGATGGATCAAAAGTGTTTAGTGGTGCATAAAGATTGGTGGTTGGGACATTGCCCCACTAAACACAATGATGCTGGGCCTGTCGACATGTTTTATTATTTTTTTAAATTGAATTTAACTAATTGGATTGAATTCTAATAATATTTATCTGTTTTCTCTCTGTCCTCAAATCAGCCATTGGTGTTTGGGTTAAATACATTTAGCATTTCTGATGTAACTTCCAACTTTCAAGAACAATGGTTGCTTGTATTAGTGGGCAATATGATGATATTTTGTAGTGTCATGATCAATTTTGTTGTCATGACAGACGATATGCTTTTTGAGACCTTGCTTGCTATGCTTTTTATGCTTAGAGAACACTGACTAACTGAATGTTTCATTATAAAGAGTGGAATTAATCCTGTTTAAGTAGAGGAAGTGCAGCACATTTCAAATACAATTCACTTTACTAACTATGGAATAATATTTGAATAGTAGTTTTTATGAATCTGTCGCTGCTGATGTGTTTTGTCTGCGATCAGATGTATTGTGAAAAATATAGTGTATCATGAAAAATATCTTTTAAATATTGTGCTATATTTTTATCATTTTGCCCACCCCTAGTTGCGTGTTATTGTATTTTTTCTTGCTAGTCAAAAGAATTCTTGCTTTTATATTCAAATCACATAAGTGGTGTAGATTTGAACAGCTTTTGCCCATAAAAATAATGGGCTAGACCACTAATCCAGTGTTTTCAAGTGGTTGGTTAAATTCCAGCTTTTCCCGTTGGAAGGCACTTAACTTTGAATTGCTTAGTTTTTGGACATGCATGTGCTAAACGCTGTAAAGGCATGAACATTAATATTATAGGTTTCCTATTTATGTTTCCAGGAGATGCTCTGCGGAGGCCTCGGCTGTTACCTGTGATGATGTGTATACTGGAGAAAGTGTGCGTGTGTCTCAGTCCTTCCATGCAGGCCTTCGAGACAGACTTACTGCAGATGCTGAACAATGATCGTCACAACATGGTAAGATGTAATTATTTCTAATTTTTTACACATGATCCAAAAGATTATCAGATGAAAATGAATCACAAGCTGTAGGAATACCTTAATGTTCAGTGTCATTAGTTAGATTTAGATTTATTTCTATAGTGCTTGTTACAATGGAGCATTGTCTCAAAGCAGCTTTACAATTTAGTTATCTTCTAGTATCTATCCAATATCTAACAGGCTGTCACTAGGTGAATATAGCTTAATAGCTGATTGTCAGTATTTGGCCAGAGTCTGGAGTATGTACAGAACACACAAAGTGGGTGTTAAAATAAGAGATACAGTGAGTAAATTGGATTAGTAAGTGGGTGCCACTGAAAAGGACACCTATTTAAGAAATCAATATCTCACAATGGAAGGTTCTTCACAACAGGTCTCTACATAGAATTCTGTGATGCTAGGGACCGAAAACAACTCTAACCTCACCTCACCAGAAGTGGAAAATGAACCAGGATAGCGCTAGTTTACAGTGGTGAACTTCTCTGGTTCTTCTCCCATCTCTGGTAAGATGTGGATTATCAGTATGGAGTTGAGTTAAAAGTTGACTATGAGTTACTGGTGTCCAAAGTCCAGTAGGTGTTCCCTGGCAGTGAAGGTCCTGATATCTGAATTCCTGGCCCTGGAAATCTGACGTAGTTCCTGACACCAGTAAGTCCAGGTATACATGTGTATCTGAACTCATTGAGGGAAAAAAAAGTACCCGTTGCCAGATTTATTGCCAATCGAGCATTTATGGGACCAGCTTCAGTTAACTACAGATCTACAGACCCAGCTGTGGGCAAATGTGTCTGAGAGGCATGTCTAGCAGTTGGTGATCTCTCACCAAGAGGTACACTATCTAAAAGTAGCCTCTTATAGCCTTTTTATAGTGCAGTGGGGAAAACACCCTCTTGTGGCGAAACCCAGTGTCCAGTCAGCCAACATCTGTAATCATTTACATATCTGCTTGCGAAATAACTGAGCTCTGTCTGGGTGCTTTATTTTTTTGTCAATGAGTGAATATGTGTTTTTCACCTCGTTAGAAGTTCTTGAGTCTCTGGTGCTCTGTTTACGGATGTAATCTGCTCCTGGAATTTACCGGTTTTTATTGCGGGCTAGTCATAGGGGAGGGGTGTATATACAGTGGTGCTTGAAAGATTGTGAACCCTTTAGAATTTTCTATTTTTCTGCATAAGTATGACCTAAAACATCATCAGATTTTCACACAAGTCCTAAAAGTACATAAAGAGAACCCAGTTAAACAAATGAGAAAAAAATATTATACTTGGACATTTATTTATTGAGGAAAATGATCCAATTTTACATATTAGTGAGTGGCAAAAATATGTGAACCTTTGCTTTCAGTATCTGGTGTGACCCCCTGTGCAGAAATAACTGCAACTAAATGTTTCCTGTAACAGTTGATCAGTCCTGCACACTGGAATGGAAGAATTTTAGCCCATTTCTCCATACAGAACAGCTTCAGCTCTGGGATGTTGGTGGGTTTCCTCACATTAACTGCTCATCCAGGTCCTTCCACAACATTTCGATTGGACTAAGATCAGGACTTTGACTTGGCCATTCCAAAACATTAACTTTGTTCTTCTTTAACCTTTGGTAGAACAATTTGTGTGCTTAGGGTCGTTGTCTTGCTGCATGAGCCACCTTCTCTTGAGATTCACTTCGTGGACAGATACGCTGACATTTTCCTTAAGAATTCTCTGATGTAATTCAGAATTCATTGTTCCATCGACATCCTGGCCCAGATGCAGTAAAACAGGCCCAAACCATGATACTACCACCACCATGTTTCACAATGGGATAAGGTTTTTTTATGCTGTAATGCAGTGTTTTCCTTTTTCCAAACATAACACTTCTCTTTTAAACCAAAATGTTCTATTTTGGTCTCATCCGTCCATAAAAAAAAATATCCGTCCAATAGCCTTCTGGCTTGTCACCATGATCTTTAGCAAACTGCAGACGAGCAGCAATTTTCTTTTTGGAGAGCAGTGGCTTTCTCCTTGCAACCCTGCCATGCACACCATTTGTTGTTCAGTGTTCTTCTGATGGTGGACTCATGAACATTAACATTAGTTAATGTGTGAGAGGCCTTCAGTTGCTTAGAAGTTACCCTGGGGTCCATTGTGACCTCGCCAGCTATTTCACGCCTTGCTCTTGGAGTGATCTTTGTTGGTTGACCACTCCTTGGGAGAGTAACAATAGTCTTGAATTTCTTCTATTTGTACAGATTCTGTCTGACTGTGGATTGGTGGAGTCCAAACTCTTTAGAGATGGTTTTGTAACCTTTTCCAGCCTGATGAGCATCAACAACTCATTTTCATGATACACTTCCAGACACATGTGTTGTGAAGAGCAGACTTTGTTCTTTAAATGAAACAGGGTGCCCACTCACACCTGATTGTCATCCTATTGATTGAAAACACCTGACTCTTAATTTCACTTTCAAATTAACTGCTAATCCTAGAGGTTCACATACGTTTGCCACTCACTAATATGTAATATTGGATAAATTTTCCTCAATAAATAAATGACGAAGTATAATATTTTTGTGTAATTTGTTTAACTGGGTTCCTTTTATCTACTTTTAGGACTTGTGTGAAAATCTGATGATGTTTTAGGTCATATTTACGTTGAAATATAGAAACTTCTAAAGGATTCACAGACTTTCCAGTACCACTGTATACCTCATATACTGTAGTGGGAATTCACATAATGTCAGTTCTGACAGCAGGTATTAACTGTTTACGTTATTATATGTCAACAATTGACAACTGAGTTGTTTTAATATCATTATCTTTGTTTGCTGTTGAATACTTTGTTGATAGCTTGTACATATTTTACACTGTAGTTTTCCTCCTCATTACCACCATGCAGGAATTCTCCAGGCAGACATAATGATCTAATGTAAGATAAATCACCCGGTCTGTCAGTGCTGTTTGTGTGTGTGGTGGAGTCACACTGGGTTATTGCTAGCATTAACACACCCACACGGGACATGGACTATGTATGTGTTATATTGCGTATAATGCCGAGCGACCATTACTCACTCTGCACTGTCTCGGTGTCAGAAAATAATTATAGAGTTGCATTACGTCTTTTTATCATTTTGAAGGTAAGAGGAAGCAAACTGTCAGGCCACCTTAAGACCCATGTTTAACTGATGCTCGCAGTTATTGTATGCTTGCAATTTGTGTTTACTCAGAAACAAACTAGGGATTTTTCCTATCGAAACTATCACATAATTACGAACATGTGACCAGAAACGAATAATTTAAATGGACCACTTACCCGAGAGGTGCCTGAAAAGGAAAGTGAAGAATATTCTTAATTCTCTAAATGGGGGCCAAATGACTCCAAAAACAACAACACAGAAGAAAATATATAGTACATTAGCGTAATTATACGTGATGCAAAATTTATTGGGAATACAGTACAGTATGTAATATATAAATGATTTATAATGCATCTTTTCCTGACTTTGTGCAAGCATTGTTACTTTATCTCACTAAGCAATTTTATTGTTTTTTGTGACATGGATTCCATAAGATCTTGAAAACATTCCTTTGAAATTTTGCTCCATATTGATTTAAGTGTTCTGTAGGATTCAGATCAAGTGACTGGGAAGGCTAATGAAGAATGTTGAAGTCGTTGTCATGGGTTCGTTCCCTACACCATGAAACCACCTGCATCAGCCTGGACTGGCAGGTTGTGTCCATGGATTAATGTTGGTGTTGGTGCCAAATTCTGACCCTACCATGTGTGTGCCTCAGCAGTATTTGAGATTTGTCAGACCAGGGTACTTTTTTCAGTTTTCAGCAATCCAGTTACAGTGGGGAATAAAAGTATTTAGTCAGCCACTGATTGTGCAAGTTCTCCTACTTAGAAAGATGAGAGAGGTCTGTAATTTTCATCATAGGTACACTTCAACTATGAGAGACAATTTGAGAGAAAAAAATCCAAGAAATTCCCAATTTGTAGGATTTAAAAAAAATGTAATTGTAAATCATGGTGGAAAATAAGTATGTGGTCAACAAATTTGGTTCAACTTAATTCTTTGTAACATTTGTTGGCAATGACAGAGGTCAAACATGTCCTGTAAGTCTTCACCAGGTTTGCACAAACTGTAGCTGGTATTTTATCTTTTATCTTATCTTATTTTATCTTAAGCTGCTGGCTCATATCTGCATGATTGCTCTGAACACTGACTGGCTACTTTATACCTTGATAGTATCGGGTTGGACCTCCTTTTGTCTTTAGAACTGGCTGAATTCCTCATGGCATAAATTCAACAAGGTGCTGCAAACATTCCTCTTAGATTTTGGTCCATATTGACATGATAGATTTGTCGGCTGCACATCCATGATTGAAATATCCTGTTCTACCACATCCCAAAGGTGTTCTACTGGATTAAGACCTGGTGACTTTGGAGGCCATTTGAGTACAGTGAACTCATTGTCATGTTCAAGAAACCAGTTTGAGATGATTTGAGCTTATGACACGGTGTATTATCCTCCTGGAAGTAACCATCAGAAGATGGTGCAGTGTGGTTATAAAGGGATGGACATGTTCAGCAACAATACTCCGATAGATGGACTGTGCCATTTAAACGATGCTCAGTTGGTACTAAGGGGCCCAAAGTTTGCCAAGAAAATATCACCAAGCCAAATTCTGACCGTACAATCTGAATGTCACAGCAGAAATTGAGTCATCAGATTAGGCAATGATTTTCCAATCCTCTGTTGTGTGATTTTGGTGAGCATGTGTGAATTGCAGATTCAGTTGCCTGTTCTTAGCTGACAGGAGTGGCACTCACTGTGGTCTTCTGCTGCTGCTGCCCATCATGGGCATTGCTTCAAGGGTCGACAAGCTGTATATTCAGATATGCTCTTCTGCATACCTTGGATGTAATGAGTGGTTATTTGAGTTACTGTTGCCTTTCTGTCAGCTCAAACTATTCTGGGCAATTTCCTCTTAACTCTGGTATCAACAAGAATTGTTGCCCAGAGAACTGCTGTTTACTGGATATGTTCTCTTTTTGCCAAAGAGCAATAACTATAAAACATTTTCTCACTGAATGCCCTAGGTACATGTACAGAAATACAAAAACTATTACCCGAAATATTTAACCGAGACAAAGCAAGCAAACTACTGATTTTTCTAACTCTAAAACTAAGAGCTCATATTTAAGGATGTGAAAACACATTACCTTCCCTGCCACAAAATGGCTGATGTGCTGAAGTGGTGTTAAAATTCATCAACCAACCAACCAACCAACCAACCAGATGATTTCCTGTAATCTCTTGACATGGCTGTTGGTGGAAATCTTACCATGGCATGTTCAAAGTCACTTAAATCACCTTTCATCCCCATTCTGATGCTCCGTTTCAAATTCAGCAGGTCGTCTTGACTATGTCTTTATGTTTAACTTCTTTGTGGTGCTGCCATGTGATTTGCTGATTAGATATTTGTTTTAGACCGGCTAACTCCGTGTCTGTGTGGATTTTGCAAATCATACACCTGACTATAATTCTACAAAATCCCTGATGTTTTGTGAGTGTACCTACAAGAATTGATGCTGTTTTGAAGGCAAAGGCTGGTCACACCAAACATTGATCTGATTTAGATTTCTCTATTTTTCATTCACTTTTACATTTTGCTAATTGGCAAAATAAACATTTACATTTCTATTTTTGATAGCATTCCTTCTTTGTACCACACCTGCCTATATCTATCTATCTATCTATCTATCTATCTATCTATCTATTGATAGAAGTTCTTCTGTCCTCCTGTATTACTGTATGTCCTCCTGTTAACTGTATTAATGGCACCTGTTTGACCTCGTTATCTGTATAAAAGACACCTGTCCACAGCCTCAAACAGTCAGACTCCAAACTCAACCATGGCCAAGACCAAGGATACCAGGAAGAAAATTGTAGACCTGCACCAGGCTGGGAAGGGTGAATCTACAATAGGCAAGCAGGTTGGTGTGAATAAATCATCTGTGGGAGCAATTGTAAGAAAATGGAAGACATACAAGACCATTGATAATCTCCCTTGATCTGGAGCCCCATGCAAGATCTTATCCTGTGGGGCCACAATGATCATGAGAAAGGTGAGCAAAAATGATGAGGTGAGGGACTCAGATCCTGCATAATTTCTAATTAAATTCTTTAAAAATGCTGCAATGTGATTTCCTGGATTATTTTTCTCATTTTGTCTCTCATAGTTGAAGTGTACCTATGACGAAAATTACAGACCTCTCTCATCTTTTTAAGAAGGAGAACTTGCACAATCAGTGGCTGACCAAATACTTTGTTGCCCCACTGTGCTGTATCCCCAATAAATTCTGCATCACGTATAATTACGCTAATGTACTATGGGAGACAAAATGAGAAAAAAAAATGCAGGAAATCATATTGCAGGATTTTTTTACTTCAATGAGGTCCTCAGAAATCTCCTTTGTTTGTGCCATGATACCCTTCCACAAAGACATTCACATTTACAGCATTTAGCAGACGCCCTTATCCAGTGCGACTTACAGTTGGTACAGTCTTACAATCCAAGAAGTTGTGGGTTAAGGGTCTTGCTCAAGGTTCATAGTCCATTACCTTAACCACTAGGCTACCACAGTCCACGTGTTGTGAAGAGCAGATTTTGATAGATCCCTGTTCTTAAATGAAACAGGGTGTCCACTCACACCTGATTGTCATTTCACTGACAGATAACACCTGACTCTAGTTTCACCTTCAATTAACTGCTAATCCTAGAGGTTCACATAGTTTTGCCACTCACTAATATGTAATACTGGATCATTTTCCTCAATTAATAAATGACCAAGTATAATATTTTTGCCTAATTTGCTTAACTGGGTTCTCTTTATTTACTTTTAGGACTTGTGTGAAAATCTGATGATGTTTTTGTTATGGATCGACCAGGGTACAGGATACTGGTCGAGGGGAAGAGGTAGGGGAAGGAGGACCCAAGTGCAGGAAAAAATATGAATATGAAATATTACTTATGAAAAGCACTGTTTGGAGTTAATAAAGAAATATATACACCTTGGTGTAATGGCGGGAGGGTGGATGCAAAGCCGACGAGGAAAGCACAGACACTCGTGGGAGTGACTGTGACCGGGATTCGATCCCGAGTGTCTAGGTAGCGGGAGGCGAGTGAGTTACCACTTCACCAATTGGCCGCGAGAGGAACCGGGGATGTAACTGAATAAAAGCGTGAGGGCAAACTGAAGGGCCGTATTGAACGGGCTCAAACAAAGGCAACAATCATCTAATAAGGCTTATGAGGAGAGATTCCCAGAACCTGGAATCAAACTAAACTAACGATCTAAGTGTGATGGGCCAGATAAGACCGAAAAGGACAAAAGGAACAAAAACGAGATCGCTATACGGCGAGACTGGAGGGGAACTGCGCACGCGCAGTAGCAGTAGGGGGATCTCCGAAGAGACCCAGGAGAAGCCGAAGCATTAGGTGAGGCGTCTCTACCGCGCTGCAAGGAGTGCAAGCACTGTACAAAAGGAGACAAAATGAGAAATAGAAGACTCCCAGCGGGGAGGGGAGTAGCTGTGACGAGAGTTGCCGGGAGAGGGAGATTGGCGGCCGGTCGGCGACGGCGAACGGCGTCCGAGGAGCGCAGTGGAACAATGGAGGACGAGAGGTCAGTAGCGATAAACTGTCCCTTTTCCTATCTAATTCCCTGGCAACTTTACCTCGAGTCTCCGAACTCTACTCGGCTGATCCTCTTGTAGGACCAGTCGTACCGTTAAGCCCTTTCAAAAATCGCTACTGAGAACTCTTTGAAAGGCGAGAGAAATCACATTTAAGAGCCGATAGTGCGCCGCCGGCCGGCGCTTAAGAAACACTATTTATAGTGGTGCGGCCGCCATGTTGGCGCGGCCGGAGCCGCCCTCCAGCTAGGGATGCCTGAACCGTAACAGTACCCCCTGCCGCCCCCCCCCCCTCGGGCGGCTTCCGACGTCCCCAGACCAGCAGCCCTATCCCGCAGGAAGTCCCGGATGAGAGACCGATCCAGGATGTGCTGAGCGGGGACCCAGGAGCGTTCATCCAGACCATATCCCTCCCAGTCGACCAGGTACTGAGTGCTACTCTGCACGCAGCGGGAGTCGAGGAGCCGGTGTACAGTGTACACCGGGGTTCCCTGGACGACGCGAGGGGCAGGCGGTCGACTGGGAGTGGTGAGGGTTTGACACAGAACGGGCCGGAGTTGGGACACATGGAAAGTGGGGTGGACCCTCATGGCCGGAGGAAGCTCGAGCCGGTAGGTGACCGGATTGATCCTCCGGACCACTTTAAATTTACTCGTGGTTCCCCTGAGGAGAAGGTGGCAGGTGGACAACCACACCCGCTGACTCGGACGGAAAGACGGGGCTGGCCGACGTTTACGGTCCGCCGTGCGGCGCATGCCCTGCGCTTGCGCGTTGGCCCAGGCCCTTTTACAGCGGCCGACAAAGCGTGCGGCTGAAGGAACCCCGGCCTCCCTCTCCTGATCAGGGAAGAGAGGGGGGGGAACTCGAATTGACACTCGAAGGGCGACATGCCCACAGCCGAGTGCCATAGGGTGTTGTGGGTGAATTCGGCCCACAGCAATTGCTCGCACCAGGTGGAGGGATTCCTGGCAGTCAGACATCGGAGCATGGTGGCCAGGTCCTGGTTAATGCGCTTCGTCTGACCGTTCAACTCCGGGTGAAACCCCGAGGACAGGCTGGCCGTGGCCCCCAGAAGGCGGCAAAAGGCCGTCCAAAACCGACTGGCGAATTGAGGACCCACGTCGCTTGGCAGACCGTGGACCCGGGCGACATGGAGGAGGATGAGGAGGAACTGCCATGGACAGTTTGGGCAATGCCACAAACTTGCAGGCCTTGGAGAATCGGTCAACACCCACCAGAATGACGGTGCAGCCCCGGGACGAAATCCAGGGAGATGTGGGACCATGGCTGGGAGGGGACAGGAAGTGGCTGAAGAAGGCCGCTAGGTCGCTGCCGGGGAGTCTTGCTCCGGGCGCAAGTCTCGCAAGCGGCAACGAAACCTTTAACGTCCGCCTCCATGCCTGGCCACTAGAAGGTCCGCTTGAGGAACTCGTAAATTCGAACGCCTCCTGGGTGCGCCGTGAAGGGGACCTCGTGGCTCCAGCGCATGACCTCCCTCCGAGCGGAAGTGGGGACGAACCTACGTTCCCCGGATTGGGTTCCCGGCGGAGAGCCTTGGCGATGACCTGGTCAACCTCCCAGGTCAGGGCCCCTACGAACCGAGCAGAGGGAAGTATGGGATCGGGCGTAGAAGAGGCCTCGGGGGGGGGGATCCCACCGCCTGGAGAGGGCGTCGGGCTTGGCGTTCTTGGAGCCCAGCCGGAAGGAGACCGTAAAGTCGAACCTGGCAAAAAACAGCGACCAAAGAGCCTGACGGGCATTGAGGCGCTTGGCCTGCTGAATGTATGCGAGGTTCTTGTGGTCCGTCCACACTAGGAATGGGTGCTTGGCCTCCTCCAGCTAGTGATGCCACTCCTCCAAAGCCAGCTTAATGGCCAGGAGTTCCCGGTCCCCGACTGGGTAGTTGCGCTTGATGGGGGTCAGATGCCGGGAAAAATAGGCGCAGGGGCGGAGTTTGTGGACCGGGGCGGATCGTTGGGAGAGAACGGCCCCAACTCCCACTTCGGAAGTGTCTACCTCGACGACAAATGCCTCCTCGGGATCGGGGAAGCAGAGAACAGGCGGGTTAGTCAGACGACTTTTGATCTCCAGGTAGGACAGAAGCGGCGGAACGGATCGGCCTCCTTGCGAGTGAGGGAGGTGAGCAGGACGGCGATAGTCCCGAAGTCTGTAACGAACCGACGGAAAAAATTGGCGAAGCCCAAGAACCGCTGGACCTGCCGTACCGAGGAGGGACGGGGCCAATCAGCCACCGCCCGGGTCTTGGCCGGGTCCATACTCAGTCCCATGGGAGATCACAAATCCCAAAAAGGAGACGGAGGAGACTTACATGGAACACCGACTTCTCCAGTTTAACAAACAGGCGGTTGGCAAGGAGGAGCTGGAGAACGTGACGGACGTGCCGGATGGTCTTGCTAAAGATTAGGATGTTGTCGAGGTACACGTAGACATACCGGTCAAGGGCCTCCTGCAGGACATTGTTGATGAGGCGTTGGAAGACGGCGGGGGCATTAATGAGGCCGAAGGGCATTACTAGGTACTCATAATGCTCCGTGGGGGGTAAGGAAGGCCGTCTTCCACTCATCCCCCGGCCGGATGCGGACGAGATTGTAGGCACTCCGGAGGTCCAGCTTAGTGAAGACACTGGTGCCCTGGAGCGCCTCAAATGCCGTATTCATGAGGGGCAGGGGGTAACGGTCTTTGACCGTAACGGCGTTGAGGCCCCGGTAGGGCATCTATGCAAGGACGAAGGGACCCGTCCTTCCCCACAAAAAAGAAACCTGCCCCAGCAGGTGAAGAGGACAGTCGAATGAACCCCAACCGCAAGGCCTCAGCGATGTACGACCGCATAGCCTCCTGTTCGGTGCAGTTGAGGGAGAAGAGTCTCCCTCGAGGCGGGGAAGCACCGGGCAGGAGGTTGATGGCGCAGTCATACTCGCGGTGTGGAGGGAGGAGCTGGGCCTCCCCTTTCCCGATGACCACTTTGAGGGGGGAGGTCTGGTGTGTGACGGGGCCACAGCCCAAGGATCGACCATCCAGGGTCCTAAACGACCGGGGCCGCTGGAGACCCTCCAGCCGTAAGTTGAGCTGTCGGGCAAGGCGAACATCAATGAAGTTGCCGGCGGCCCCGGAATCGCCCAGAGGCCGAACTGCCATGAGGGGACTCCCTCCCTGGCCAATGCTGGCCCGTAGGAGGAGACCGGACTGGGGAGGCAAGGGCGCCTCTAGGACCGGCCTCCCCGCCCGGTCCCGGCCGCTGCGTTTCCCGACCGGCGTGGGGATCCAGCTCTGGAACCCGAAAGAGAGGGACCGGCCCTGGCCAGGTCCATGGGCTCCTTGACGTCCCTGCTGGCCGGAAGGTACACGACTTGCGCCCGAGCGGGCCAAACCGGGTACCGAGGCCGCCTTCTCCCGTGCCTTCTGATGTCGGCGGGTGTCTAGGGAAGTGGCGAGGGTGTAGAGATCGTTAAGGGTTGCCGGGGGGTCGCGTCTGGCCAACTCTTTCTTGAGACCCTCACTAAGGCCTTTTTGAAAGGTGGCCATGAGGGCCGGTTCATTCCAGCTGCTCTCTGCGGCCAGAGTCTGAAAATCGAGGGCATACTCGGCCGCCGAGCGTGAACCCTGGACAAGCTCAGAGAGACGAGCCGCGGCATCCCGCCCACCATGAGGGTGGAAGAATGTGTCTTTGATGGCCTGGGTGAAGGCGGATTCAGAGCTGCAAATCTGAGCCCCAGACTCCCACTGGGCCGTGGCCCAGGCCAGGGCACGGCCCGAGAGTGGGGAGATGATATAAGTCAATATGATATAATGCCTGAACTGTAACAGTTTTAGGTCATATTTATGCAGAAAAGTAGAAAATTCTAAAGGGTTCACCACCTTTCAAGCACCACTGTATGTTATTCGTATTTCAGTAATTTTCAAGTATGGAAGTAACATACTTTGATTCTCACAGCAGTATACTTCATGGAAATACATGTTGCCCATGGACTTCATAGACCACAGAACAGATGCATTTTTGATGGTTTCCATTTTGTATTATGTTTTTTTTTTTTTTGTAGTTAAGAAAGTAATAGATAACAGTCCTGAGAAAGCAATATCAACAGTGAATGCAGAAAATTGGGATTTTCCGCATCAGTTTGGACATTTCTAATCTTTGAGCAGTCAATATCCAATTACCTCCCGTGTCTCAATCACTTTTGTTGTGCTCTTGGACACGTCGTAGACATGACCATTCATTACTTATAGTCACTGTGTGATGGGAAACGAAACACATTGAGCCAGTCTGGGTGTTGGATGCTATTTGTAGAAATATCAGGAACACTAGTCATTTCAATTGGCACCATATGCGATATCGATATAGTGTTCTTAAAAAGTCTCCAACCCATTTCAATTTGTCTTATTGAGTTATTTTTGTAACTTTCAAAATGCTCAGCAGGGCAGTGTTTCTTCAGGTCCTGAAATCGACTGCACTCAGTGTGTTTCAGTTCCACTTTAACTAGAGATGCTGTTTCCAATTTACAATACCAAGAGCAGGTTTAACATTCTACTGAACAAAATCCCCCTACCCATTTTATTTTTTCTCTTTCACACCCTGAAATGAAAATGAAAATGAAAAGGTTAGGGTTCTGGTTTGGTCACTGATGGACATTCACCTTCCAATACTTATATCTTTGCGTTGTTTATTTTTCCTCCAGTGTGCAGGGTCATTGTCACAATGGAAGGTGAACAATTTTCACATCCTTAGCTGTTTCGCTGTGTAGCAGAAAGCCACAAGTTTCTCTTCAAGAACTTGGGTGTACTTGACAGCATCCAGACCAATTTTCAAGTCCTTGCTGAGGAAAAGATTCCCTGACCATTATCCTCGTTGCTTGATCATCCAGTTGAACACAGGGCCCAATTTAGACAAAGCACTGTGGGTACAATACACTTTCCAATTCTTAATTTTTTTTTTTTGACGGTGCTCTGAGGGATAGACAAAGCCTCTTTGTCTCCTACTTCTAATTTGTGACTTTTCACAACTGTATTCCGGAGCACAGTTATCCTATTGTGAAACGTGATTGGTTGTACCTGAGCAAATTTATAATGGTTACACTAAAGTGGCTTTGTCACTTACGTAAACCAAGTGTTCTAATTCAATTTTAATAAGTGATCAGATTTTTTAAATATTATTTTCACTGTTCAGGATCATAATGTGTAACTACAAATGATAAAAGTTGGGTATGATATATTTTATTTATTATATTGTAAATAAAAACTAATACAATTTCACATTCCAGGGCAACAATATCAATGCTGGTATTATATGCATTTTGTATTGTGCAAATTATAATTTCTGCTGCTTGGGAAATGTTTATCTGCAAAAGAGTAACAGAATTATAAACCTTTTGTGAAAGAAAGGTTTTCCTTTTCCTGTTGTTTCAAAACATTGCTAGTGCTAAACAGAAAAACTGTGTGCATGTTGCATTTTTTAGAAGTATTATTTATCTGTTTAAAGCGTGTAAGTGTAAAGTGTAAATAAGTTAATTTGTGACAATCAAATACATTAAATATAATAAAGGTAATAAAGACATGTAAATATAAAATGATAGTTATTATAATTAAATTCAATACTAATTAAAAATTAAATTCGATAATATGGTCAGAAGTATGTGGACAGTCCTTTTAATTTGTCATTTCTGTTTTTTTGGCAACACTTATTACTACAATGTTCATAATATGATGCGTATTTTCCAGAATAATTAAAAACAAAACAAAAAGAAAACCTATAATCTCCTACAAGTAATATAAATTACTAGAATCTAGAGGTTTAACATTGTAAATCTGCTGATTGTGTTCTGTTGTATTGTCATCATATGTTAAATAATGAAGTGAAAACGTTCCTTTTTTATTTCTAAAGAATAACAATTCAAAATAATGTCTAATCTTGTTGTGTAATTGAAAGACATTGTGAATTTTAAATAGTACTCAGAAAACAAACAAACACAAAAATCAACAACAAAAAACATTTCCTAAATTCATTTCCTAAAATAACTGTAATGGTGCTTAAAATGTGGCAAGAAGAAAGAATGGGTTTGTGTCCTAATACTTTTGGCCACATGTTGGTTTGTGTCTTGATACTTTTGGCCGCATGCGGGTTTGAGTACCAATATATTGTGCGTTGAGTGTTGGGGGTGCACGTGTCGAGTGCATGTTTGCATGTTTTGCTTGTGAGTGTGGTGTGAAAAGAATATGAAGAATAATAAGGATTATGAGGGATAACAATATGCAGGGTTTTTCAAGCACTGCATAAAAAGTGCTATTGTAACAGTTTCACCAAATTTAAATAACTAAGTGCTATTTTAAATTGAAAATCCAAGTAAACAAACAAGCTCACTGAACTTTCAACAATCATCTGAAATTAATGTTTACCTTAACAAGTTTCCAACTGCAGAATGCAAGAAGTAAATTAGATGGTGTAATAAACAGAACGCATTTGACAAGTATTTCCAATGTGCACCACATTGTAACTTTTTTTTTTTTTTTTTTGTATTGCAACGCATTGTTGCAAACTCCATAAAATACAATGTTGTTGGATATAACTGTTGGGTGTCCATAAACCTTTTCAAATATGGTGTAATCATTTTTGTTGTGTTATTTAAAATAGTATACACATTATCGTCAGGGTCAAAAAAAAGTTTCCAACAGGGCCTCAGATTGTGAATCACTTCAATTTTCGGACATTTCTCATGCTCTCTTTATGCTAATGCTTATAAAGGCTGTTATACAGGTGTTAAGTTTGTTTTTTGTTTTTTTTTAGGTCATTTCTGGATTTTGTTTATATAATAAAGAAATTGTGCTATGATTCATCTTTGTAAATTGCCATGCCAGTCTCCTCAGAATTTTAACTAATGGACTGTGGTGGCCTAGCCATTAAGGTAATGGACTATAGGCCAGAAGGTTTAGGGATCAAATCCCACCTCTGCCAAGATGCCACTGTTTGGTCATTGAGCAAGGCCCTTGGGTTGTAATAATGTATCAATTGTAAGTCTCTCTGGATAAGGGCGTCTTCTAAATGACATACAGTGGAGCAAAAAAGTATTTAGTCAGCCACTGATTATGCAAGTTCTCCTACTTTGAAACATGAGAGAGGTCTGTAATTTTCATCATAGATACACTTCAACTATGAGAGACTATGAAAAAAATAAGTCCAGGAAATTACATTGTAGGATTTTTAAAAAATGTAATTGTAAATTATGGTGAAAAATAAGTATTTGGTCAATAACAAAAGTTCAGCTCAGCACTTTGTAACGTAACTTTTGTTGGCTATGACAGAGGTCAAACTTTTTTCCTGTAAGTCTTCACCAGGTTTGCACACACTGTAGCTGGTATTTTGACCCATTCCTCCATGCAGATGTCCTCTAGAGCAGTGATGTTTTGGGGCAACCCGCACTTTCAACTCCCTCCACAAATTTTCTATGGAGTTGAGGTCTGGAGACTGGCTCGGCCACTCCAGGACTTTGAAATGCTTTTTACGGAGCCATTCCTTTGTTGCCCGAGCGGTGTGTTTGGGATCATTGTCATGCTGGAAGACCCAGCCACGTTCCATCTTAGATGCTCTCACTGATTGTCCTTAAGGTTTTGTCTTAAAAATCTCACGATACATGGCCCCGTTCATTCTTCCCTTAGCACGGGTCAGTCGTCCTGTCCCCTTTGCAGAAAAAACAGCCTCAAAGCATGATGTTTTCCGCCCCCATGCTTCACAGTAGGTATGGTGTTCTTGGGATGCCGACTCAGCATTCAAACATGACCAGTTTGAGTTTTTAAGAAAAAGTTCTATTTTGTTTTCATCTGACCACATGATATTCTCCCAATCCTCTTCTGGATCATCCCATATGCTCTCTGGCAAACTTCAGACGGGCCTGGACATGTACTGGCTTAAGCAGGGGGACACGCCTGGCACTGCAATATCTGAGTCCCTCTCGGCGTAGTGTGTTACTGATGGTAGCCTTATTTACTTTGGTCCCAGCTCTCTGCAGGTCATTCATCAGGTCCCCTCCGTGTAGTTCTGGGATTTTTGCTCACCTTTCTCATGATCATTTTGACCCCACGGGATGAGGTCTTGCGTGGTGCCCCAGATCAAAGGAGATTATCAATGGTCTTGTATGTCTTCCATTTTCTTACAATTGCTCTCACAGTGGATTTATTCACACCAACCTGCTTGGCTATTGTAGATTCACTCTTCCCAGCCTGGTGCAGGTCTACAATTTTCTTCCTGGTGACCTTCGAAAGCTCTTTGGTCTTGAGTTTGGAGTCTGACTGTTCAAGGCTGTGGACAGGTGTCTTTTATACATATAATGAGGTCAAGCAGGTGCCATTAATACAGGTTACGAGTGGAGGACAGAATAGCTTCCTAAAGAAGAAGTTACAGGTCTGTCAGAGCCAAAAATCTTGCTTGTTTGTAGGTGACCAAATACTTATTTTCCACCATGATTTACAATTAAATTCTTTAAAAATCCTACAATGTGTTTTCCTGGATTTTTTTTCTCATTTTGTCTCTCATAGTTGAAGTGTACCTATGATGAAAATTACAGATCTTTCTAAGTAGAAGAACTTGCACAATCAGTGGCTGACTAAATATTTTTTTGCCCCACTGTAAATGACACTAAAAAATGGTTAAGTTGAATTCCAGTGTAAAAGCTTTATTGTGGTAAGCAAACTCGGGTGCTCACTGTATTTCCCTAATTATTAGACTTGCATTTTGTTTGAAATAGTTGCTTTTGTAGATAATCTGGCCAATGTGATGAATGTAATGGTGAAGTAGCACATGGAGAGACCCATGGTCTGAGACTGTGAGGGAGAGTGCCTCTATGACACTCGGAACTCCACAGGCGACTGCAGTCTCCCTCCAGCCTTAATGAACGAGATTGAGAGAGACTGGATGAGTGGGATACAGATTGGTAATCAATCTTCACTCTTGCTTGTCTTTTGCTTTCTGCTGGAAGTGACCTCTGTGTTGCCACCTTTTGGAGGTGGTAATTCAGGCGTGATTGCGCTTGACGTAGTCTCTAATAGGCTCGCGTGTGAGAGTGACCTTTCGATGGGGCGACTCCTGATGCATTGTGTCATCATCTGGCTAAGCGTCCTCTCAGAATGCACACACATGCTGCAGTGATTGTTGGTTAGAATTTCATGAGAGAGACATGAGTGGGAGAAAGGCAGAGGTGCTTTTCATTACTGAATAAAACAGATCCAAAATCGTTGAAACAACCAGCTTCACACAGGCTGAGCTTTGTGATTTTTTTTTTTTTTCTTTTCATGCCTTTTCAGCAGACAGATTGATCGCTCCTTCTTTGTCTCCCCTTCATGCTTGTCCTCATTATAAAAACTAGCGTACCTCTGTCTGCCAGAGGCTGTGGAAAATTGAAGAAATCCTTTGAAGACTTTCAGCCTAATTACACTGGGTAGCCAATTAATACTGTTTTGGAGTGAATTAGGATATGTTCCAAAATACCAATAATTGTTTGCTCATTCATTTTTTCCACTTTCTCTCTTTATGCTAAAAGCACAAACCTTGCATAGCTTTATCTTGCTTGGCAGATGTAGCAGCAACATTTGAATCATTAGGGCCCTGATATATACAAATAAAGAACACTAATTTCCTTTATTTGCTTGTGCAGTGTTATAAACTATGCTAATAGTGTTAGTGGGTGTGCCATGAATTGTTTAGAACTAGTATGAACGACATGAATGACAATTCAGTGAAAATAATGTGGAGAAAAATCTTTTTTTTGTGTGCGGTTTTTGTTCTCAGTAGATAAGCCAAGTTATCCTTCAAATATGGCATAATGTTTAATGAAGAGACATACTTGTGTGAAAGAACTGCGGCCTTCTAAAATAGCTTTGTCACCACGATCGAATTTTAGAACAACATGTTTTGTTGAGTCTCTTAACAGAAAAACAAACAAACTTTTGCTGTAAAGTAGTACACCAGTACTGTTTCTTTGTGGAATTAAAAATTATTAGAAAACGGAACTGCAGTTTTAAAGCTGCGGTTATCGATGTCCTATGTACACACAAATAAGTAACATCTGGTCAAAACCAATAACCATGGGAATCGTATACTTTGCACCACTAAAAAAAAAAAAAAGATCTGACTTAATATCATTACATTTTCTATTTCAGTTTTCCATGGAGGTCATAACCCCATGGCAGGGCAACCAGCAGAAACACTGTAAGAGTTGAGCTGAACAGTTGAAGGTTAAAGACCGTGCCTACCACCAGTGGCAGTTTGCAAACACCAGGATTTGAACTCATAGTCTTCTGACTGCCATTGCAGAGCCTTAAACACTAGGCTATGCACTGTCCATTTGCTGTTCCTTGTGAAGTACAGTGAAGGTATTTAGTCATGCTGTAGACATCTGCTAATGTATCAGCCGGTGAATCTGCTGACCCCATTAAATCATCGGCATGGGGATATTGCTTAATACAAGACAAACTGAACTATCTTTGTGCAATACATATTGTCTATAATAATACGTTAATACGTTAATATGATAATACGTTAGTTGCTGTTTTAACAATGTGTGTGCTGACATTGTCGAGTAAGTCACCCACTTTGCAACAAACAGTCAAAAACATGCCTTATGAGTTGACAAACCCACTGTGCCATGTAGCCAGGTAGGATAGACTACTGCACATGTGCACTGAGTGCACATAGCGTGCTAGAGACACATATCAAGTTAGCTAATTCTAATTTTAAATGCATGACTAAAGTTAAAAACGAGTGAACAAACTGCAGCAGGAGACAAAAAACACACCATTATGGCTCATCCTCACTCGCATGGAGGTGTTTGTCATCGAGAAGATGCATGTTGCTGAAAAGACAGCAATCTGCAAACTACAGTATGTTGGAAATAGGTTGCTGTTACACAGTTCAACTACCTTATTTCAACATCTGTGAACTAACCACCGTGCAGACGATGAAGATTATGATGAACTACTTGAGTCAGCTGTCCATGACAGACTTAAGCCAGCCAAAGTACCAGCATAAAACACCCTCAGCAAACCTTAGATGAATCATTCTATGAAAAAGTGCATTACAACAAGAAAAGTAACAGATAAAATTGGAGGGGTGGGCTTGGGATATTGGGAGGAACAGGCGGCAGGGTCGAGGGGAGAGGGCGGGTTGTACCACTCGTTCAAATAAGTGCTGGGTAGCTCGCCGCTTCACAGCAAGAAGGTCCTAGGTTCAATCCCATTGTGGAGCGGCCTGGGTCCTTTCTGTGTGGAGTCTGCTTGTCCTCCCCGTGTCTGCGTGGGTTTACTCCGGGTACCCCAGTTTCCTCCCACAGTCCAAAGACATGCATGTTAGGTTAATTGACTACACTAAATTGGCACTGACTTGAGTGTATAAGTGACTTGTCTTGAGATAACCTTGTGTATGGATGTAACCTTGTGTGTGTCGTTGAACATGGCCACTGGTGCTGATAGTGACGTTAAATAAATGAATAAACATAAACGTAAACTTGGTGATTCTCAATAAAAAAATAATGACATAAAAAAGAAAAGCAACAGATGAAAGACAACAAGATAAATGCTGTCACCAATTACATTGCGAAAGACACTGATAATTCAGGTGTTTGAACGAGATGGGTTTAAACAATTTTGAATTCTTTAGACCCACTGTCAAAGTATCGTCTAATAATTGTTATCGACAAAATCCCAGAAAATATTGGGATATCATTTTTTAAACTAATGGATCTTGCTGGTTGCTCTTGAGGGAGAGGGAGATGGAGATGGAGAGGGACAGAGAGAGACAAAGACTGCATCTTTTTTTTTTACCTCATTAGTTATACCTGTTTGTCGTTTGTGTATAAAATGTCTTTTCAATGCTTTGACAATATTGTACCCACTGTAACAGTCATGCCAGAAAAGCTTATTGAATTGAATTGAAATGAACTGACAGAGAAATATTCTTCCCTTGGAGTGGGTTTGGTGGGGGTGTCGACTCACAGTAGCATACATCAATTACATTATGTACAAACATTACAAACTTTACGTACAGTACTCATGACTGAGGTCAGACCTCGATTTTGGACAACAATCCCAGGCTGTCTCGTGGTATTCCAATTCATCTCAATACACCATATTTAGTACCCTCTGCTGCTACTGTTTGTCTGTGGAGATTCCATGCCTGTACGCTTCATATTATGAACCTGTTATCACGAGTATGGCTGAAATGACAGACTAATTCAAAGCATTGCTTACATACCTTTGACATACATTGTGTAGACAAAAATTTGTGGTCACCAAAAAATTTACATGCAGTGCATGTGTATTAGTATGGAGTTTGCCTCCAATATTTAATGCTGTTAAGAGCAGTTGATCTTTTAAGATTTTGGAACATGACTGTGAGGTCAGCTTCTGATGTTCGACAATAAGCCCTGGCTCACTTTTTTCATTCCAGTGCATTTTCAAGGTTTCTGATGGAGTTGAGGACAAGGTTCTGTGCAAGCCAGCCAAGTTCTCAATCAAGGTTGGCAAACCAGTTCTCTCTGGACTTTGTTTAAATACAGCAGGGCAGAAAGTTGTTGAATGGACTTGTTGGAAGCAGAAATGTATGAGTGGTTCATATTGAGAGTCACTGCAGTATTCAGTACAACCCATTTTACTGCCACTGTTTGTCTATGTATGCTGCCATACAGTTCTGGGTTATCCATAGATAAACAGTGGCAGTAGAATTGGTTCTACTGAATACCGCAGTGACTCAATATGAACCATTTATTGGTTTCTGCTTCAAACATTATGAACATATAATGAGTGTGTTAAAAGTGAGTGCTGCTGAGATAACAGAACTAAAGTTGCGGATAATGACCAGCCTATAGAGCTAAAAATTTTAAAAGGTTTTGGGGTTTATGCAGTAATGTACCGTATTTTCCGGGCTATAAAGCGCACCGGGTTAAAAGGCGCAATATCAATGATCGACTGCTAACAGATCTATTTTCATACATAAAGCGCACCGGGTTATAAGACGCATTAAATGAAACAAAACTCTTAAGTTCCGTCGGAAGCTCAGTTTGGTGGTCTTCTTGCTTCCTCCACTTCCGTATCACTGATTCGTTAATGTTGAATTCTCTCGCAGCTGCTTTATGTCCGTGTTGTACTGCGTGACGATAGCGTTGAGTTTGAAATCCACTTCGAAAATAAATGAATGAATGCACGTACCCTAAGGCTGAAGCACAGATCGGTATTACTCAGCTATGTTCCTGACTACGGTGGCCGTGAGCTTCGTAACTTACCAACGCCGTGCTAAAACATTTTGACAGATTTATGAGCGCTGTGTACCATCTACAATCGGTTCTAGGTCAGAAAGCTCGACCAGAATTAATTCATACATTAGACGCACCACATTTAAAGGCGCACTGCCGATTTTTGAGAAAATTAAAGGATTTTAAGTGCGCCTTATGATCCGGAAAATACGGTAATGCTGGTACAGTAAGGCGTTCTTTCACTATTAGATAAAGTGTGGGCATTTTTCGTGTGTGCGTGCGTGCGTGCACGTTTGTTCATTTTATGGTTTTTCCTTTTAAAACAGATTGTAATGTCCTCGCATTTGTGGTATTACATTCTAATTTGCTGCCATTAAATCAGTGGCGTTATATTTTTAAGGAGCATTGATTCGCTCCTTATTCAATTATTTAGCAACCTTCTTACAAATGTAAATGCTTCGATTTGGCTTCTTCCTGATATTTGAATACCCATAGACTTTGAGCATCAGAGTGATTGAACTAACCCAAGCCTCTCCTCGGCCTTCTAGTTTATGAATCCTGTCCGCTGAAGTTGATTACAGCGGTAATGTAATTGCCTATCGATCAGATGACGTTGACTCATGGCCTGTTGGAGTCTTGGCGTTACAGTCATAACTCTGTACGTCCTCCTGGATTAGAATCACTGGGTCATGTCACCGATGTGGTTTTGGGCCCCAAGTCTAGTGCTTAGAAATGACTGAATTACTTAATTAGGGATTATATCTTTAGAACAAATAGACTGGCTGGACCTTTTCTCCTTTTAGAACTGATCAGGTTCAGCCTGAAACCAAGGCTTCTATTCAGGCCCGGTTAAGTTATTGATTGTTAATGGCTCTCAGACTAGCTAACACAGCTTATTCTTTACTGCAGCATAGTCTAGGTAAATAGCCTTTAAAATATGTCCATCTTCCTAAGGACAAAAAATTCAGTTGATTGTGAACACTTTTGTGCTGCTTATTTTTCTTGAAGTAATTATATTTGGTTTAAATGATGTTCTTACTTGTTTGCTAAGCAAGTGATTTTCAAACAAGTGGTTTTTTCAGCCTTTCTGTTTCCCCTAGAACTCTAGGGAAGTTGTAGTTTGTGTAATCGGTGATCATTTGTTCCAGTTTGTGAAAAGAAATCAATGCCAGTTTTGCATTACATTGCAAGTGCTGCAGGTGTATCTTCCTTAGTTCTACACATTCATACATTTTCTCAAGTGTACCCACCACTTAGGTGCACGTTGTCGGTATACTATTACTCAGGGTAATTGATCTGTTGCTCTACACAAATAGGTGTGTTTAGAGTTGCTGGCTTAGCTCAGGGTTGGGGGAATATGCCAATAGATGAATGGAGAAAGTTATTTGCATTTAGAGCCAGAATCTCACCAGCATAAGCTCCTTTCTTTGGGTTTCTTATTAAGATTATGGAAATTACTAGTGTGCATTTGATGCTGGCCAGGTTTTCCAGTGTCTCAGGAAAAAGAGCATGTTCAGTTTTGTGCATCCATATGGATTTCGAGAAATATCAGATGAGTGAGCTATGGTGTTTTATAACCTGCATACATGTTATGAGCAGCTGCAAATGAACAAGGGAGTTTACGTTGTTTGTTTTAGATTATTTAATGTCACTTTCAGTTTCAATGGCTATTTTATGGTGGACACAAGGCTATATTAATACACAAGGTTACTTCAAAACTAGTCATACATACCCAGATCGTGCCAATCAGTTAACCTAATGCATGTCTTTGGAATGTGGGAGGAAACCGGAGTACCCAGAATAAACCGATGTGGACACGGGGAGGACATGCTCCATACAGGTGGAATCTGAGGTTGAGATCAAAGCGCCGACCACACTGACCGCTGCAACGCTGTGCTGTTGGCTGTTTCCAACAGTGTTTACAATGTTTACAACAAGCAGGTACAATAAATATCTGAGCCATTACTTTTCATTGAAGATATGATGCATTTGATTTCAAGGTGGTTAAATATTTAATTCAAATTAAACTTATGTTGATCTACTGGATAGAACTGGTTTCATATTCGCTGTAGCACTGAAAATGGATGCATACCCTGTCAGGACTGTTGACCACAACGACCAGGTTTCTGCCACTGTTGGGCCTTTGAGCAAAGCAATTAACCTACAGTTTCTTGGATTGTACATTGTTAGATTGTGCCAGTTGTAAGTTGCTTGGTACAGGTGCGTGCCTTTTAATGTTTACATTACCATATACAGTGGTACCTCGATTCTCGATCACATTGAAACTCGTCAAATTCGGTTTTTCAACCCATTTTGACTAGAAAAATAGACAGTACACAGTGATTCAGGTTCACAATAGCTCTGAGAGAAGATCTCTGCTATTTTGTATTGTGTTTTTCTTTTATTTTTACATCTACAGTACTGTATTGTTAGTGCAAATAAGTCTCCATAGATCCTAAAAAGGTTAGCTTATAAGATCCAATCGAAAGCAAACTAGGAATTGAATGCTCCAGAGCACAGGCTGCAGTTAGCTTAGCAGCTATGCTTGCGCCCGGAGTTCATCGATAGAGTAAGTGTTTTGCTTTTACTTTTCACTTTCACTTTGTGGAGGTTTATACCTCGGTTCCTGGCGTTGTTGCAGACCAAGTACACACCCTCCATGGCAAAGGTATTCCTTAAAGGCAGTGGCCTCTTTCAACAGGATAATGTGCCCTGCTACACTGCAGATATTGTTCAGGAATGGTTTGAGGAACATGACAAAGAGTTCAAGGTGTTGAGTTAGTCCCCAAATTCCCCAGATTTCAGTCCAATTCATGGAGGCGCCACCTTGCAGCTTGTAGGATCTGCTGCTAATACCTAGATGTCAGATACCACAGGACACTATCAGAGGTCTTGTGGAGGTTTATACCTCAGTTCAAGTCAGTATTGTCAAGCGAATGCTGTGTGTCCCTTGTGTAAGGCCCTTAACCTTCTGTAGCTTAGATTGTACATTGTAAGATTGTATCAGTTGCTCTGTATAAGGGTGCCTGCTATACTAATATAGTGCAAAATATAAATGTCAAGTATTAAGCACAGAACGTTTTCTGAATTTCTAGCGTTTTGATTACTCTCAAGCCAGCAGTAACACTGACGTGTTTAAAATTCCCATACCAGCACCACTCTGACTACCTTGTCACAAGATGAGAAGAAAAGCTTGCCAGGTTTCAAAGATAGGGCACAAGCGTTGTATGTTATGCCCCTACTTTCTCTTCCCTTGCAAGAATTTGAGGGCCACTTTTGCTGACAAAGCCTATTATAAGAAGCTGTCTTTTGAGGTCTCTACTAAAGTAACATCAAAGCCGGTTTTGACTCGTGCGGAATCTTTCGTTTGGGATGAGAACATTTTCTTGTCAGGAACTTAAAGCTGTAAGAGAAAGCTCTGGCCGCGAGGGGCCTTGGACAGCTTTGTGATAGCGGCTTGGATTGGATTACTGTGCAACTCGGGAGTCATGCTGCTCTCTGGTAGCATGTGTTCCTGCTCAGCTATTTTCTGTACCATTTGAGCCTCTTGTTCTGCATTTCTGCATCTTTTCATCTTCATGCGGTGTTTGAATCATGGCAGAAACAGTGAGCTGGTAGAGAGCCAGCCAGACGACCTTCACGACGCCAGATGAACTAAATGACGTGTGACCCATGGAACTGAGACATTTCACAAAAACTGCAGAGGGTGGATGAGCATCATCATTACTGGAATCTGCATGGCTCGGCATTCATCAAAGAGCCCTCCTGCTTCTCTCACTCTCTCTCTCACACTCTCTCTCTCTCTCTCTCTCTCTCTCTCTCTCTCTCTCTCTCTCTCTCTCTCCCCCTCTCTCTCTCTCTCTCCCCCTCTCCCTCTCAGTATTATCTCATTCCTTTTATTTTCTCATGCTGGTTTTGTTGCATTCTCTTTCTGCTACCCTCCCCTCTCTATCTTCTGCTCTCACTCTGACTCTGGAAATGGGGTATAATTTAACTGCAGGCCATTTCATTGTTCCCTTTAAGCTTCTTAGCTCTAAAATATTCATATTTTGGGGGCAGAAGACAAAATCCATGACAGCAGAGAGGGAAATGGGAGAGAAAATGAGAGAATAACAACTAAGCTCAAGCAGGAGACACAGATACAACAGATTTAGGATACAGACATCAATTTCTTTTGTAAACCTTCCATCCCAATACCACCAATACCACTGTCACCACCACAAGTTCTCATGTCACCTCTGTATGGTTACTGAGTATAGAGTACCCAGTACTGTTACTGAGTAAAAGTAGTAATACCTGTTTGGTTGGGATAAAAAAAACACACATACTGTATATTCCAGTAAAAGCAAATTGTTCTCTCTCTTTCTGTGCTTGCTGCAACACGTATACTAATATTAGAAATATATGGATCATGACATGCAAAATTGTGGGACGTGGGGACTTAGCAGTTAAGGTAATGTATTATGGACCCAGAGGTCCAAGGTTCAAATCCCATCTCTGCATAGCTGCCACTGTTGGGTCCTTGAGGAAAGGCCCTTAACCCACAATTACTTGGATTGTAAGATTGTATGAGTTGTAAGTCGCTCTGAATAAGGGTGTCTGCTTAATGGCGTAAGTGTAAAAACTACTGGAGTATTTTAACCTTACATATCAAAAGTCCTAAGACGTAGTGTTTATCGTGTAGCATAATCAATCACAGTAGCAGTTTACACAGAAGTTGAAAGTTAGTGTTGCCAGTTAATGCGAGGCACACCCCATGAGCAACAGTGGTTGCATAGCATGAACAAGTATTGCTTGCTTCTGTGCTTTTTGAGGTTTGATGGGGAGTTTTTAAAAGTCATTATTTCTATTGGTTTGAGTATTGGTTGTTCATAGGGTGCTTTCAATTATTATGATCCTTAAAAGAAAAATGCTACACTTAAGTATGCCCAGAATGGACATTGTGTCCTCAAGTATGTGAAGAGCTAGCAGAAACACTTAGAGAAATGTTTGTCTTTAGTGTACTATCCATAAATCACTGTAAAATTTATGTGAATGTCTTACTTATGCAGTGACAGCAAAAGTGGACAGCGGAACTGAAGCCTGAAAAATGCTATAAAAAATGAGTTTCTCAGCCATGTGTCAGCTTTTTTCAATTAGGAAAGGATCAGATCAGACCGGGACAATTTATCAAAGTAAAAGTGTCCGTTTCTCTCAAAATGTAGTGAAGTAAATGTGAAGGTCATCAGAAACATAATACTCTAGTAAAGTAGATGGTATAAATCAGAGTATGGCAGATTTATACTTTGCTATGAGTCATTCCGCTGACTCGCTACCACTTGCTTGTTGTAACTTCATTTTTCTATAGTATTTCAACACTGAATCTAACAACACACTTAACTATTCATGGTGAATATTGCGCAATTTCAGGCAGCTTTATTTTATCTTTAAATTGTTTCTCCCATTACAGTTTTTACCACAGAATTAGCAAATACATATGCATAAAATGTAGCCACATGGCAAAAACTATTTTTACAATTAAAAAATGACATCTAAAAATAATTTTGGTAACAGGATAGTAAGTTCAGATTGACATTCTCAGTCATGGTTACAATATCAGCAGATATACAGAATAAAGTAAGAGGGGAGTTATTTTTTTTTTTTCTTCCCATCATCTTCAGGAGATCCAGATGATACAACTTCCTACTGAACATGTGACTTGTGGGATGTTCCCTCATGTTCAAAAGTGATAAGGGTAATGTTAGGGTAACAGGACTGAGTGAAAACCTGCAGACATGACTAAAATATGTATGTTAAAGTAAACTATTTTGGAATTCGTATGGGGAAAACTCATATGGAGTGACACAACAATGCAAAAAACATTTTAATTATAATATTTCATTATAAAGTGTAATGTTAAAGACCAGGGACAGCTGACAAATGCTATTTTTTAGTGTTGTGTAGGTAGTTTTTATTGATGTTTTAAATTGTATACCTTACATTTGCAATTGCATCACTGTGCAGGACACCTTGCTTAATAGTAAAATGTTTCTTGCAGTTAAATTTTAATCATATATACATGTAATGTCCTGGGGATGGAAATGGCACCCATTCGGAGGAATGGCTCAGATATCACTGTCCTCATACTTTGTGATTTATGTCTAGAGGTTTTGAATATATCTAATATTATGAGGCCTTCCTTTTTGAAGGAAACTGTCTGTGAAAATTGCTGGAAGGTGCATGTAGTGAGCTGTGAAAAATTGGAAATGTGCACCGTTATTAGTATTTTACAGTTTGGTAGTTTTGCTAGGGTTATTATACTGTCATCTCCTAGTGTTAAGGTGATTTCATCCATTTTGGGTTGGAACACTTCTCATATTTAGTGGAGTTTTCTTAGTATTACAGCAGCTGTCAGTAAATATTTGCTCTTCCACTTCAGACACCCCGGCTGTTTTATTTTAAGATTCAACTTTACATTATCATATATACACAATAATGCTTGATTTCCTTTATAGCCGGCTAAACAGACTCTTGAGAACTTAAACCCGTCCTCTCAGAGGAGGATTGTTTTCCTATTTGACCCCAACTCCTCTCTTATTTAGGGATTCTTTGTTATGCATCTTATGAGTTTTTTGTTGTTGTTTTCTTTTTGTTCTTGCCTCTGGCTGCTCATTTGGTGTGTAGAGTTTTGTTTTGCAGCCTATTCTTGTTGTCAAAAGCACAATGTATAATATATATACGTGTGTGTGTGTGTGTGTGTATATATATATATATATATATATATATATATATTATATATATATATATATATATATATATGTATGTGTGTGTGTGTGTGTGTGTGTGTGTGTGTGTGTGGTGTGTGTGTGTGTGTGTGTGTGTGTGTGTGTGTGTGTGTGTTGATATCTGTATGTGTGTTGTGTGTGTTGTGGTGTATTCATATATATGTATATATATTTGTATATATATATATATATATATATATATATATATATACTGCTGTAAGTAAGTAAATCCAGCACATATCCTATATCCTGGAATATCATTCACACCGCCAAACCCCTAATCTGTAGCACTAGTAAAAAATTCAAATCAAAACCAGCATATCCTCAGAAAAAGCCTTATTTTTAACTCATTTAAATGAATTTACATATATATATATGTGTGTGTGTGTGTGTGTGGTGTGTTGTGTGTGTGTGGGTGTGTGTGTGTTGTGTGTGTGTATATATATATATTATATATATCTACACACACATATATATTATATTATACTATATCCTATATATATATAGTATATATCTTATCTATATATATATCTAGTACTATATATATATATATGTGTGGGTGTGGTGTGGACCCCTAGATATCCTATCTATCTCTATATATATATATATGTAATTAGTATATATATATATATCCTCCGCATATCTTCTCTCTCTTCTCTATATATAGATAACATATATATATATATAATATATATATTTATGTACGTATGTGTCGGAAACTGTCTCAGTTTACGTATAATCTATAAACTAGGACATCAGTTTAAGTATGAACACGTATTAAAAACCAGAGCGATCAACACACATAGGCAAAAGCTGTTATTTCTAATAATCAACCGGGATCACTTTAAGTATCCAAAAAGAAGACGTACTACATTCCCCCCTGTGGATGAAGTTGGTGCTACAGCAGACTTCGTCCATCTCCAGGCGATGATAGCTGTGGATGACAGGTGACAGGCAAGCAATACCACTTCTATGTCTTAATCTGGGTCCACCCTGATGGTTCGAGAAAGAATGTAATGTGAATGTGGCACCTAAATTTGACCTAGGTGAGTGGAGTGTAATAGCACGCAGTCGGTTATTCTTGCAGTTCTAGGATGGCAGGTCCGCGACTTTCGTCGGTGTATGTATGCATGCTAGTGGTGTCATCCCTATCTGTCTTCCTACGCCTGACCATCCTATTTGAGCACACATTTATCTTGTTCTGCAATTCTCTGGTGCGTCTGAGGTACAGGTATGCAGCTCCGCAGGTTATGAGATACCCTATGCCAATAGTGACAGCCAAGATGGTGTCGGCAACTGACCAGGAGTAGGTGAACGGGGGTCGCGGTGTTGCGGAGTCTAAAGTAATCTCTTTTAGTACATCGTCAACAGGGGCCACGTCAATGGTTTGGGTCCCATCGCATTGGATTTGCATGAGAGTATCTGCTCCCAAGTCGAGAGTATGTTTCGTGAAAAAATCAGATAGTTCGACATAACTGTCGTATTGGTCTGGTCTGAGGTGGTACAAAACCAGGTCCTGGATGTGAAGAATTGCGTTACTGGGTACGTTTACACAAAAGGTTTGATTAGGTAGAGGAACGCGGTCAGCGGTGTCGTGTTGGTAATATGTTAGGAGGGCTTCCTTTGCCGGAGTATTGACCAACCAATGACTTCCGACAATTTCGGCTTGAGTCTCGGTTACTTGGTACTGGGGGGTAGCAGTAATCGAGCACCGAGAGTCGCTCACTATGGGCTTAAGGCCACAGATACCATTAACACTGTCCCGGATGAAGGGTTTACTGAGACACAGATAATGGATCTCTTTGGTCAGGGTGCACATACGTAAATTTGGGGCCAGATATAATCTGGGGCTATCATCATGGTAGGCTATGACCGGGGGTGTTTGTACCTTAATGTGAGTCTCGTCTTGCCAGAAACCAACATTCACCACATCTTTTAACCTATAGATGTTTCAAACCGACACGATCGGTAAATTGACAAGGAAAGCTAATTCGCGGTCCTGTGGATTAACATACAACGGTACTGCGCTGCCCAATGTGTAGGCTAGGTGGGCTTGAAGATCCGTGACCTTCTCACTAGTTGCTGTGGATAGGAGGTCTTGCACTAAGGAGAGGGGTACCAGATAAACGGGGATCCTACCCATGGCTAGGCTATCCACTGAGGAACCAATTTCTCGAAGCATGTCGGACATTAGCATGGACATTAGTTGGATGTGAGCATAATCTGCTTGAAATACGGAGATAATGGAGTTTACGGTCCGAATGGTTTTATTCAGAGCGACGCTGTGGGTGTTAAGTACTAAGACGGTGCCGCGTAGTGTTTGTCCAATCGTTTTCAGTTGGGTTTGTTGCTTGAACATTTGGGTTCTTATATCAGGAATTTCGGATTGCAATTCTCCGATATGCCGCTTAACGGTAGTTAGACTGACGGCATTGACAGCTGAGGTCCCAAGGCCAAAGAGGAACCCGATAGCGGCGGCTGCAGTCAGCAGTCCACCGATGAACCTTTTGGAACATCGGGGTGTGCCACTCAGTTCTTCCTGAGTGACCTTGAACTTCTGGAGTTGTTGTAGCATGTGAGAAATGTCTGCTTCAGCATGTTTGGTGGTGTCCATGGTCCACCTGCTTCCGGCCCAGTCAGTTAGTTTAGCTGTGACGGCGACATTTTTCCTACATACCTCACCCGGGTTTAACCTGGCAAACACTTTGTGTGTGTGCAACCGACAGTTAGTGATCAGTAGTCTGTGTTGCTCCCTCAATACGGTCCCCGAGCTTGGTCCGGGTTCGACAATCTCGGAGGGGTCGGTGGCAGTGAGTACCTCGAGGGTCAGGAATATTAGCAGTCAGATCATCCTGAAGCGAGAGGTGGATATAGTTAGGAACTTGATTTGAATTCTATGAGGAGGGAGTCCCCCTAAGGATGTGTTGGTTTGGGGACAACCCCCTGCTATGTTAACATTTTTCTTTGATTTAACAGGTAATGAATTGCGTAGGGTTGATACTAATGCTAAGAATCGCTACTTTCCAATTGTTTGATTTGTTGTTTACCTGAGTTGGACTATCGGCTGGTTATGATGATACCGCGTAAATGAACCGAACGCAGCGACGTGCGATTAATCCTATAATACCGATTCACCAGACCGTAATTAGTAGACACCCGGAAGTGTCCACGGATTTTGCAACCGTTTATGACCTAACTGGGACGTCAGTGTCCCCCGATTAAATCCCATGGGGTTTCTTTTGTGAGGTTTGATCTGGTTTACGGTGGACCCATTTAAAGACTGGCTCTCTACGACCTTGGCTAATCTTGATCCGATACACGACCGAGACAGCTTGTCTATAATCAAAGTGCGGGACCTCCCCAACGGGGGAGCAGCAACTTGCGGCCTGTCTTCCCAGGTCCTGACCCTCCAGTGGCCTGAATGAAGTTATAGTACCACACCTTTGTCGCCAACCTGAAGTTCATCGCTTGATGCCTTCTGATCATAGTATGCCTTGCGCCCCTCAGCGCTTTTCTCCAAGTTCTGTGAGCGAACGCAAAGGTGGCCCTGAGGTTGTGGTGTTGTAGGTCAGTCATTGTATGGTGGGTAGTATAAGTTGCTTATACTGGCTTCGCCCGGGTTGTTACAGTAACTGCCGAGGAAGGGTCATTTGTCTACCCGTCATCAGTTCAAAGGGGGAAGACTCCAGCTAGCCTCATGGGGTGTGGCTCGGATGGCCATCAACACTAGAGGCAACTTGGACATCCCAATCCCTGTGGTTGGATGCTACATACTTTTTTAGTATGTGGACAACCGTTCGATTTGCACGCTCCACTTGGTCAGAGGCCTGAGGATGGTGACTGAGGTGAAAGCTTGCTTTCACTCCAAAAGTAGTTGCCACAGTTGTGCTGCATGACATCTGTCGTGAAATGTGTGCCTCTGTCTGAGTTAACACGACTGGGCAGGCCAAATCGAGAGAAAAAAAAATGTGATTCATGAGTAGGTAGGCTGTGGTTGGGCAAAAGTGTCATTGGTGGCTGGCAGGCACTCTAGCCAATTAGTTAATGCGCACCTGACCGTGAGAAAGTATTTGTTGCCTCTGGTTGATTTGGTGAGTGGGACGACCCAATCAATCTGTAGGTCTGACCAGGGGAACGCTATTCCTCTCTTCTGTAACGGGGCCCTATGAATTGGTTTTGACGGCTGAAATTGGCAGCATACCAGGCAACCCTTGATGTATTCAGCAACATCTTTCTTCATGTGGGGCCAGTATGCCACTTGCTGAAGTGCCTGATATGTTGCTTTCACACCTTTGTGGCCCGCGCACGGAGAGTCATGGGCATATGATAACATTACCCCCCTGTGGCACCGTGGTACCACGAACGTCTGCGGAGAGTGGACTTCGGGGCCATGGACTAACAGGCCCTTGACCACGCGTAGCGAAGCGCGGGCATCGTGTAAATGCCGCAGATCTGGATCGGAGGTTAGATCCTCGATTGGGATAGCGTGAGAGGCAGGGTCCGTTAGGTAGAGGAGCATACGAGCAACGGCCGGATCACAGGATTGAATCGAAATTAAGTCTGCGTCGGACAGCGCAGGAACCACGGAAACCGAAGGTGGGTCCGCGATGTCTGCCGATGCCGCTGCACACGCTCGGGTAACAGCATAGACCATCGGTCTTGGTGGGGTCGGGGTGGGATGAGGTGGGTTATTGCCAGACTCAAAGGACCAGGGGGTGGCCGGCCAGGGTATGCCAGACAAGGTGCCGAGCATAGCTTATCTTTCAAGGCTTGCATGGCTTGCCCTTGGGGTGCTTACCAAATGAATGGGGATATCTTTTTTAGTAGGTCATACAGGGGTTTGGGTAAGTCAGCATAGTTCTCGATAAACTGCCGGGAGTAGTTACAGACTTCCAGGAAGCTACGAACTTCGGAGACATTAGAGGGTGTTCTAATGTCTCTGACACCTTGCACCCGGCTCACCTGCGGTCTTACTCCCTCGGCTCCCACTAGAAGACCCACGTAATTTACGTTCGTTTTACACCACTGGCATTTGGACAAAGAAATCTTTGCGCCTGCTGCCGTTAGTTGACCAAGCACATGATCTATCTCTGTCAGGTGAGTGTTTAGGGTTGGATTACGCATCAGGACGTCATCTACATATACGAGGGTGCCCCTTTCGCGGGTATCGTGGCATGCTTTGTTCAGGAAGATGTTAAATTCAGCCAGTGAGTTGGCGTACCCAAACGGGCATCGGGTGAACGTGTACTGGGTGCCCATGAAAGTGAAGGCCAGCTTGTGTTGGTCTGCCTTGTGGACTGGAATGGTCCAGAACCCTGATGCCACATCAATTGTTGAGAAATATTTGGCATCCCTAACCTTGGGAAGCTCCTGTTCCAGCTGTGTCATAGGCCATCGGGAGATGGGGACTTGTTGATTGAGTTTACGGTAATCAATGGTCAGTAGCCACTTGCCATTTGGTTTAATTACTGGCCAAAGCGGGGCGGAGTAGGTGCTGTTGCAAGGGTGGACGATGCCCTTTTCCAACAGATTATCAATGATTTCCTGCACTGGTTCGTATGCTGCTAATGGAATTTTGTACTGGCGTACATAAGCCGGTCGTGCCCCAGAGACTGTTGGGATGCGTACCGTATGGATTGTGGTTAATCCACAATCTAGGGAATCTTGGGCAAACGAGTGTCGGTACTTTAGGAGGATCTCCCTGAGTTTCTCATGCTCTTGGTCTGTCTTTAGGGCGTCAGCCTCGTTTAATACTTGGCTGATTTGAGCTGCAAATTCTGGGTACGGTTCATCGTCTAAACAAGGTGACGTTACCACTGACCCCCCTGAATTGATAGTTGTGGCTGCCAAAGTTTTTACGGGTGCCGAATCTATAGTGAGGACAGACTCTGATTGTACAGTCATCAGTTGGCTGTCTGTGAGGTCGACTCGCCATGCAGAGTCACCATCAATCAGGGATGAGAAGATGGTGATTGACCTGGCGGGTTTCGTACATACGATTTTTGCTTCAGGTTGGTCAAGGAGCAATGCACGGGGAATAGGCCCTATCACAGGGACTCGGAGCTCAAAATCATGGAATTAATGAGCCAACCCAGAGCAGTGGCTTTAGTTATCGCTATGTCCTCCGTACTGTCATTATGTACCAGTAGGTAGACCCATAGACCGCTTGCTCGCAGTTCCATGATAGGGGTGGCATCTATGGATAGGCCTAGGTTGAAGAGCATGGGTGATTGGTTGAAAAACAGCCAAGGAATGACTCAGGCGTTGGCCCGGTCGGATGTTTAGGCGTATTGATCCTTGGTCTTAGCAGGTATGACAGTGGCCTGTTCGTTAATGACCTGACAGGCTTCGGGTATGGTCTGTCCCGAGCTCAGGTTTTCAGGGTCTAGGCAATCACAATCCCCCTGAGCTTGGGTCAATGACCAGAGAACGTGGTTGATGGTGTCGGCATGGACATCTAACCTAACTAAGATATCACTGCCGATGTAAGCAGCGTGTGGGAGGTCACGGACGACCAGAAAGAAGTGTGTCAGCTCTTTCTGGTTCCAGCGAACTCTTACCGCACAGGTGCCATTTGCCAATTTGGTCACCTGTGGCAAGGGGTCAAGGGGAAATCGATGAGGACCTTTGGTGAACCAAAGGTCAGTTTTGGCCTCGACCAGGGTGTCAAAGAAGGCTTGACTGATGGCTGACTTGTCGGACCACAGTGCCAGAACCGAGTCCTGGACATGTGTGTCCTCCAGTAGCAGACCATTTACAATTTGTGGACAGTACTCATTGGCAGTATCGAGCTTGGTCAGAAAACACAGGAAGGTGTCTCGTTGTTCCAGTAGTTCGCCCGGGGGCCAGGAAGGCGCTGAGGGAGGGTCAGTAGACTCCCATTGTTCCTCATCCTCATCTATCGTGTCTTGTACACTTAGTGAGCCGTTAGGCGTGGGGATGGTGGTTCGGAATACATGACATTGGGACTCTGCATTGATTGGGTGAGCGACAGGCAGAGGTTCACGGACTTGGGTCCAAAATTGTAATCGTTTGAAATCGATTAACGGTTCAAATCGGTTTAGGAGGTTCTTGCCAAGGAGAAGTGGGACAGTTTCCAGCGAGGAAACGTGTACAGGGTGGACGACGCTCATGGGTCCGATAGTGAGGTGGACTAGGGCCATTGACCTTAGGGTAAGGCCAGTGTGGGAATATGGTTGTATGTCGAGAGAGCAGGGGTGTAACTGTAATTCTCGGTTAGCTTGACGGGCGGTGGCCCTCACCTGCTTGAAAAGGGTGGCTGACATTAAGGTGATGTCGGCTGCCATGTCTAAGAGCGCGTCATGGGTAATGCCCTGCTCAAGAGTGGTGGAAATGTAAAATTTCCGCGCCACACCCTTCTCGGTTAAGTGACCGAGAAGTTTGTAAAAAGAGGGCTCCTCGGAGATGGTTGGAACATCCTCCTGATAGCAGTCTTCCTTGGGGGCTAGCTGGACAACTAACACGGCACTAGGGGGAATAGAGTTCTCTCCCCCCTGTAGTGGCTGACCAATCGAGTCTTTTGACACGACCAGCGTCCGGTGGGGGCCCGGTTCGGCAGGTGTAACCTCATCAGACCTGGAGATGCAATCTCCCTTTGTTTCCTTCTGGCCTGACACAGGTTGAACAGGTGATTTCAGGGAAGGTAGAGGTGAGGGAGAACAAATCGGCTTTTTGGTTATCGCCCTGGCGCATATTGTCTATCACTTTCTTTAGGGTTTCCAAGTCTTCCTGACTGAATTGGACCGTTTTATAGTTGTTCTTTTTGTTGTAATCCCTATCTTGAGCTGGATTTGTTTTGACCCTTTCTTCAACATTACCCTGAGGGAATGATGGTCGCCTTTGGTTGCCCCGGGGACGATTGTCACATCTTCCAAACATGCCCCCCCACCCAACCCCCCACCCCCCCACCACCCCCCCCCCCCCACACCACACCCCCCCCCAACCCCCCACCCCCACCCACCAACCCCCCACACCCCCCCCCCCACCCCCCCCCACCCACCCCCCCCCCCCCCCCCCCCCCCCCCCCACCCCCCCCCCACCCCACCCCCCCCACCCCCCCCCCCACCCCCCCCCCACCCCCCCACCCCCCCCACCCAACATGCCCTTGGGGTTCTCGGGTCTGATAGGCTTTTCGTTGATCGAGAGGATATCGATCGTGGCAATTACCTCGGAGGACCCTGACCTGGGTCCGAGGTAAACCTGATCCCGACTACGGTCTGGCCATTGTGGTTTAGGGTACCTGTGGCGCCGATGGTTTTGCTGAGACTGAGGGACTTCCCTGTCTCTGTTTTTTTGGGCCCTGGGTCTGGTTGGGTCCCCCGGAGTGGGATCGGCTTTTTCCGATCCCGAGGCCCATCCAGTTCTAAAGGTAAGGATGTGGTATCGAGACTCAATACGCTAGGAGGGTCCTCCCCGCTTATTGGCAGTTTGCTGGTTTTTAACGAAACCCTTTTAATGCCAAGTAGCGCGCAATTCTTTAACTGTTTAACGTACGTGGACAAGCTGAAGACGCCTAGATAATAGCTGTAGTGGGATGGAGGTTTTGGACAAACCATTTGATTTGAAAAATTCAAATCCTCCTCCATACCTGGTTGGTTGTTAAAACCAAAATAGGCTGGCGTAAAACAAATGGTAATAGAACTGTGGGGACTCCGGCCTACCCTGTCTGACTGATAGGGCTGGGGCCAGGCCCAGTCTGTGTGAGAGGATTGGGAACTCCTCCTCCAAGGCCCAGCACAGCAAATAAATAGTTCCTCCGGACATGGTCTGGCACAGCGCGTGATGAAACTACTAAACTCCCGGTTGGAGGTTAATCGGATTAAATAAATCCGAATAATCTACCGTAGCCTGGGGAATTTTCCGCAGATAAAACTCGATATCATTTTACGTATGTGTTGACATCATTAGCGCACCCGGGTGTAGGTTCGAACCGAGTTATATTGCGGGCAATTTATCGAGATCCCTGTCGGTCGGGCCCCCCCCCCTTGACTGTAGCGGGATGAGGGGAGTCCCTCCCTCGTGGGGGAAGTTATCCGGGGCAACGATCAGGAGACTCTCTCCCTGGCTCTAGGGGAAAAAATCAGAGGTGGAGCAACCCGGGAGTGTTAATCGCGCTCCGGGTCATAACAGGGTACAGGTTGTACAACCTGTTGGTTGCTCAGGGCGCGTATTGGGGGCAATTATCGCGGTCCACTTGAGACATCAAGAAAATTTTTCCTTGTACTATTTAGCGATGTTGGGTCATTCCCCCCAGGTTTTTTTTTACCTTTACAGTTAGCCCACATTCCTACTTTCAATTGTTGTCGTTGACATGCAGCTAGCTCATTCCTAGTTCTTTCCAGCTCATTCTGTGCCTCATCCGACGTTCAGTTAAATGTGTTTATTTTGTTCTGAGCTCGGCTTAGCAGGACGGAGGCCTCCTGGACCATGTTGTTTGTAGTTGGGCATTATCGCGGTTTCCAGCAGCATGTAATTCCCGACTGTATTGGACACGGTACCCTCTAATCCTTTAATTTTATTACATTGGTTTGTAAAATCGCGTTGTTCAAAGGCCAGCACCTGGCGTTGGCCTGCTCTAGTTTCATGCGGAGGAGATTCTTGGACTCGACTATCGGTAGGACAACCAACTTTCATAGCTAGTAGTTGAGAGGCCTTCTTTACTTTTAAAATCTGTCCTTAGGTATTCGGTTAGACAGGTCACCCTTAGTGACTCAAGTTCCTCTGGGTCACTCTCTTGGGCGGTTTTTAAATAGTCGGACACTAATGACCGAGTAAACTCTAGTAATGGCGACTCAACATCCTCATTAGCGTCTTCAGCACTGGGGGAATCTGATCGTGGCTCAGCGGCCATTTTGTTAGCTAGTGCGTAGTTTATGAAGATTGGGTTTACAGGTGGGATAGGTACACTGCACGAAAGGGGAAGGGGTTTTACTGTACTTGAGTAATGCTTTATTTTATTTGTTTATTCGCCAAAAAAAAAAAAAAATTTTTTTTAAATAAATTATATATATATTATTTTTTTTTAACTTATTAATCAAAAATTAATAAAAATAATTAAAGTAATTTTATTTTTTATTTTTTTTTTAATGAGCGAATAAACAAACAAACAGCAAACAGTAAACTTATTAAATTTTACGACAGCTAAAGGCTTTTGAGTAAAGGCTCAATTGAAGAGTTTGCAGACTCAATAGTTATAATCAGTGATTGTTATAATAATGCTTCTTAAACGTTATAGTGATTAACAAAAACAGTCACTATTAAAATAATGAAACCGCATATAAGTCAGTATTATTTAAAGGATAAGTTATCACAACTTTACTCAATGAGCTTCAGTAAGTTCACAGTATATATGCATAAGTTTCTTAAGGCTGCAGTGCTTCAGCAACACTGGGTAATTATTCCTGAGTTGCTCACTCAAGGTTTGGCCACTAGGGGTCAGTAGCCTATATTGTTCCTCAAGGGGTGGCGTTCCTTATCCGGCCACCAGAGGACAGTGTTTGCACAACTAAAGGGGCGTCACGCGATGCACATCAATCGTGACGTCATTAAGCACCGCCCTTCGAAGGACGTTCGATTCTTTGAATGGTTTTGCTCACTCACTGTCCAGACAGGGCTGGAGTATTTTCGCTCAGGGCGAGTTTATTAGAAGCACAGGACACAGTGCACAGCCTTGGCTTTCTGTTTCTCCGGGTATTTTGGGCCCCCTATTCGCAGTGTTCACAACAGCTTACTTTTATGTTGCGTTTATAAGCACCGCCGTATCAGGACGGCATTTTACGCTTTTGAAAACTCCCCTATCACACGTGACGCCGACAAAGTAGTTAGCTACGATACTTTTTAGCACGGGGAGGCCGAATGTATTCTAATTCTCTCGAGACTCGGAGCAGAAATTAAAATTTACAATTCGGGATGCATATACATGATTTCGGAGACTCGCAAAATCGGTTCTTACGTCTACAGGCCTTAATTTTTAATATGATAAGCGTTCGGATACGCTATGCATGCATGAGTAGTTAGGACTTATTTAGTAACACAATTCTTAACAATGGTACCTTTTGATATACAGCGCACAGCGGCGCATACAAAACACGCAGAAAAAGACACAAAAAGCAGTTTAGATTGCAAACACGCTCGGCGGCGTTTTCACAAAAACACAACAGCAGCTATTCAACTTTGTAACCAGCTTTCCAACAATTAAAACCTGCAGACGCTCATACCTGTTCGCACCTCTGTACTGTGTAAAGACTCTCTGAATACAGAGCGCTATGCCCACGTGGTTTTGAAATTACCGCATAGAATAAAAGTCAATCATTCATAAGGTCGATTTCACTTGCCTCACACACGGGAGCACCATTAATATGTAGCAAACCTAAGACTACACTTTAATTGGATTAATTTTAATTAAACTTTATTAATTAAAATTATATACATTTATTAATTAATTAAGACAAAGGGGGGCACCAGCAGATCAGTTTATTTTGAATATAACTAATTTACTGGTAGATCTGGAGAACCAGTTAAAGGGAACAACAAACTTGATCAGTCTGAATAGTGAATTCAAAGTATATTTCTCGACCTTATTGAATGAAACTCTCTCAAACCACGAGGTAAGTTCAAAAGCATATAACAAGTTTATTAACTACACATAAGGCAATACCAACAGACTATCTGATGTAATAACATAGGTATCACAGATTTGCAATCATAAATTGATGGTAACCATGTATATCTCACAATATAGAAAACAGGGAATAGTGGCAAGCGTACGTATCACAGTGATTAAGATCAGAAACCAAAATGACTCTAGGTGCAACTCAGCAGTTGATCTTAGCTGGTTGGCTTTTAACTATTTTCTAATTCGGCGATACCGAATTTGTAAGAATGCTGGATACAAAGAACTTAGCGTAAGATAAACAAGAAACAAAAACTTAAACTCTAAGCACAAAAACTAAGATGCTGGCAAAAGAAAGCTTGAGCATTTCAGGAACAAAAGAAAGAAGCAAGAGAGCGTTGTTGGCTTGGCTCAACATTTTGTACCTTCCGGCTGCAGGCGGGGCAACCGGGGTTCGTCCTAGACTTAGCCAGTGAGAGGTTGATTCGTCATTAAATCCCTCCTTTCGTGGATGTGTCTGCTAATTTCACCATAGGTCAGTAGGTGTCGCTACAGACTACAACTTGGAGTAATATTTTCCTACGTACCGAAGACGTCTAAAAGCGTCACCAAGAAAGAATGAAAATCCTCACAGTTACACGTTTGGTTGAGGTATCTCGAATCTATAAACTAGGACATCATTAAGTCATTCTAAACTACAATACATGCATTCACTATACTAAACAATAACACGATTAATATAAGAGGTAGGAAACGGTACATTGTAAATAACTTCACGTTCGTTCTTTTATAAGTATGAACACGTATTAAAAACCAGAGCGATCAACACACATAGGCAAAAGCTGTTATTTCTAATAATCAACCGGGATAACTTTAAGTATCGAAAAACAAGAGAAAGATCATTATACTAAGACATTGACCGAGTAGACATGAAGGTGCATGTGTATGTATAATATATAATTACAGTCGTATGAAAAAGTTTGGGCACCCCTGATAATTTTCATGATTTTAGTTATAAATCATTCGTTGTTCAGATCAGCAACTTGAGTTAAATGTATCATATAGCAGATGAACACAGTGATATTTGAGAAGTGAAATGAAGTTTATAGGATTTACAGAAAGTGTGTGCAGTAAGTAATTCAAACAAAATCAGGCAGGGGCATAAATTTGGGCACCCCCAACAGAAAAAAATTACATCAATATTTAGTAGATCATCCTTTTGTAGAAATAACAGCCGCTAAACGCTTTCCTTACAGCTTCCAGTCTGGATTCTGGTTGAAGGTGCTTTGGACCATTCTTCTTTAGAAACCATCTCCCAGTTCAGTCAGGTTTGATGGTTTTCCGAGCATGGACAGCCCACCACATTTTCAGTAATATTCATGTCTGGGGACTGAGATGGCCATTCCAGAACGTTGTTACTGGTTCCTCTGCATGAATGCTTTAGTAGATTTTGAGCAGGGTTTGGGGTCGTTGGCCTCGGTGCAAACTTTGTCACTGATTCATGAACATGTGTTCTCAAGAATCTGGAGATATTAAACTGGAATCCATGCGACTCTCAACTTTAACAAGATTCCTAGTACCTGCACTGGCCACACAGTCCCACAGCATGATGGAACCGCCACCAAATTTACTGTGGGGTAGCAAGTGTTTGTCCTTGGGATGCTGTGTTCTTTTTCGCCGTTCTTGTTATGTCCAAATACTCGATTTTAGTTTCATCAGTACACAGCACTTTATTCCAAAATGAAGCTGGATTGTTCCAAATGTGCTGTTAGCACACCTCAAGTGACTCTGTTTGTGGCGTGTCTGCAGAAAAGGCTTCTTCTGCATTACTCTCCCATACAGCCCTTCTCCTTGTGCAAAGTGCGCTGCTGTATAGTTGAACGATGAACAGTGACACCATCTGCAGCAAGATGAGGTTGTAGGTCATTGGAGGTGGTCTGTGGCTTGACTATGACTGTTCTCACCATCCTTGGCCTCTGCCTATCTGAGATTTTTCTTGGTCTGCCACTTCGGGAGTTCCTTAACTAGAACTGTACTAACTAGGGGCGGTACAGCTATCATGCTACAATATAGATCATGTAATGCCAGGTATATGTTAGCTTCACTGGTAACCACCTCCTGAACATTTGAGACAATAATGCAAATGATATGCGATTTGACTGATCTAGTGATATGGAGTGACTAACAAAGTAGAAATACTCTTTTAATGCTTTACACAGCTTCCACGCCAAACAATCACTGGAAACTATAATACAGGAAACATACTGAAGTTGCTTGGGGGAACTGGGGAATGCTGTTAACTTTGGATTCACATCTATACTCTTAAGCACAGGGATGGATTTGACATTGTTTGATTCTTGGGTCCACCAGAGTATAGCTTACCAACTAAAACTGGTACCTTTGACATTTTGGAGTCTGGCTTTGGAAGGAACATTGAAGAGAGGCTGCATTTGTTTGATTTTAAGTTCAAAACCTCTACAGCTAACAAGCTACTGCCAAGTAGACTAGAGGGTACATTCTTCTCTATGAAAACATCTAACTTTACAAATGCATTCATTATGGGGTCCTCTGTCTTCTGAAGTACATACTTTCCTTCATCTTTTCTTCTTTGATTTTTGAGGACTCCCTCATCTGAATGAAGAAAGCCACCTCAGACTAAAAGAAAAGCAAATACAACAGGATCATGAATTCTAATGAGTATATTAATGCTCTTTTGTCTGTTCTGCTCTTTGAAGCTGTAGGGATTTGTGACAGAGAGTCATAACATTAGCTATTTTAATTACTTGAGTTAGTTTTTTGATATCATTCAAAAATTTTTTTAACTTTATGGTCTCCTTTAAATTAACTTCCTGCACAAAAAATGTGCAGGTTTTCAGGATCTACATATCCTCTTGTGTAATAAATGAACATGTCCCTGTTTTAGGAATCCTCAGTGTATTTTTATCCCAAGCATTTTCACATGTATGCTTATTTGTGAGTGCAGAACAAGAAGGAGAAGCGCTACATCCTTTCATTTGTTTTTGATTATTTGGGAGATTTGTTCACAAATTATGGAAAAAGTACCTGGAAAGGTTGTATATTATTTGATTTTGGTGTCCTTTGCACTGGAGAGTAACATACTAGCAAAACTTGCTGATCAGAGGGATCTATTATGTTTTATTGCTGGATACAGTAATCTTTAATGTTTTCATGATTTAATAGATTTAATATATTAAGGAAATGTATAGTCGTACCTCGGTCCTCTAACTTAACTAGAAAAATTTGTCTCGGCTCTCGTCAATTGCTCTGGACTGAGAACACTTTCTTAAACTTGTATGAGTCGAGCCATTCAACTTTCTTCAGCCGAAACTCGATTCACGATTCACACTTCAGTACACAGTGATTCAGGTTCACAGTAGCCCTTGCTCAGAGAACATCTCAGCTTTGTTTATCACTTTTTTTTTGTGCTTTAACTCTTCACTTACAATAAAATACTCATTAAGTTACATGAGATTTTCCAACAAATTATTATAAAATAAGCCTTGTATTAATGATTGTGTCTAATTGGAGGTTAATGTAAATGTCTTAAATATTAACTTACTTATCATTACCTGTTTTAGGCTTTGCTATGAGACAACAGTACAGTATAGACAACTCTACCAACAAACACCCATTAAATTCATCAGTCCATGATAAATTTAACTTATAATAAATTTGTTGGAATATATCCTCATTTGTAAATCAGTAAATCTTATACAGTGTCGGTTTTCTGGGGGTCTGGAACGTATTAATTGAATTTACATTATTCCTTATGCGAACAATTTGCTCTGTGTTTTTACAGACGCACGCGCACACACACACACACACACACACACACACACACACACACACACACACACACACACACAGAGTACCAAGCAAATGCTACACACAGCCATTATCCATTATAGCGAACATATTAATAAAGACTTATAGAGGAAAAAATAGCTGGAGAACTAATGCTTTCAAATGAGTGCTTATTTAACTCACATTTAGCATTACTTAACCTTTTCAGTCCTGTTAGGTTAATAACCGGGTTAATAATTCAGGCTGAACAGGTTAATAACATGTTAATAAGTGAGGTAAATACTGTTACAAGGTTGTGATTTTTCAGTATCAAAAACGACCTACGTGCCTACAGACCCAACAAGCAACTTGCCTGAGGTTGGGTTTTCTGCTGCCAGTGGATGTTAGTTATGTAGTCCCACAGGTATTGATCTACAGAAATATTGAGGATAGTATGCTTTCTGTCTTAGTTCTGCCTGAAATCGTAATCACAAGTTAATAATTAATGCTTGCCTATGATGAAAGTCTTGCAGTGGTGCATGATTTGTTTTCTGCTAAATTTAGCACAAAATGTAGCGCTTGTTCTTAGAAAATTAGTACCAATGACAGTGTGACACAATAAACACAACAAAAATGATTGATATATGAATGTTTTCCTCAGATCTGTTTGTAAATGACAAAGAAAGGACTCTGTATGACATAAATTACAGGCTGTTTTTCTCAGCACTGATGTGCTCTGTCATGCTGGAGAATATAATAAGAACATTTTTTAGTGCCTGTGAAGAAACGGTCCAGTATCTCTTAAACCACAAACCACCACAATTTTTAAATCATTTCTTAATGGTGGTGGATGTTGGATTTACTTCTTGTTTGATCATGAGATTCACAGTCAAGTCAAGTCAAGTCAGATTTATTTATATAGTGCTTTTTACAATGGAGCATTGTCTCAAAGCAACTTTACAAGTTTAGATTATCTCCTAATAACTACGTCCAATCCCAAATTGAGCAAGCCTAGGGCGACAGTTGCAAGGAAAAACTCCCTAGTTCTAGGAAGAAACCTTGGGAGGACCAAGACTCAAGAAGGGACCCAACCTCCTTGGGCGGCGTAGATGATAAATCTAAGAGCGAAACTAAAGTCATGGAGTCAAAGTTCGAATAAAATGTGAAGTATGCACATCGACATTAAGTGGCCCGGGTATGATGGGGCTGGAGCTGATGATGGAAGCAGCTTGAGTGGAGCTACATCAGATGAACATCATGTGCGGGGCTGGAACTGCCGGAACATAGCTTGGAGAGAAAACAGAAAATGTAATTAGTTATTGATTAAGAGCAAAGTGTCTATTAACAATCACTGATGCCATGTCAATCACTGATGCCAAGTGTAGCATGAGACCCCGGCACCATTAGCTATAGCAGCATAGCTAGAAAGAGGAGAACTGGTAGGAAAAAACAGCCAAGACGGATCACATGACGCCCACATTGGCAACCCCACGGGAGGCAGACAGACAGCAGGCCCAACGTCTCTGATCACCACCATAAGACTCTTTGACTATGAACCCCCAGCTCTGCCTTTATTCTAAGGCAAGGATGCATGTGTCCAAGATCACGAGGACCGAAGCCCCAGTTCAGCCAGACCGCCCACTCGACCACACTCCCGCTGTAGGCGGACAAGGCACAGGCAGGCAGGCAAAGACATGACTCCGGCCACCAAGTGACAACGCACTCCCCGGCCCCCACACAGTGACCCAGCCATGCCACACCCCACAACACCCATCACCCCACCAAACAACATCCGACCAAGCCGCCCCCCTAAACCCTCCCCCCCCCCCCCACCAAAAAACCACCCCACACCAGACACCGACCCATCCTACACACAAACCCAGTCAAAAGCTGTGTAAATCACAACACCGCAGACACCCTACCCGTCCACACCACAGACCCGATCTTTTAGCCTGGACTTAAAACTTTTGGAGAGTGTCCAAAGAAATCTCGAACGAAATGGGAAGTTTAATTCCATAGTTTGGGGGGGCCATGTATGAGAGAGCCTTTCCCCCGGCTGTGACTTTTTTAATCTAGGAACTAAAAGAAGCCCTGCACCCTGCGAACGAAGTAGACGAGTTGGATTGTAAAACTCTAAGAGTTCACTCAGATGATGTGGGGCCAGGCCATGTAGAGCTTTATAAGTTATACGAAGTATTTTGTAATCAATGCGGAATTTGATTGGTAACCAGTGTAGTGATGATAGAACAGGAGTGACATGATCAAATTTTCTAATTCAAGTTAGCACTCGGGCAGCTGCATTCTGAACTAACTGAAGTTTATTTATAGATTTACTAGAGCATCCAGTAAATAAGGTGTTACAGTAATCCAACCTTGAGGTTATAAATGCATGAACAAGTTTCTCTGCATCATTAAAAGAGAGGATATTTCTAAGTTTAGCGATATTACGTAATTGAAAGAAAACAATTCAAGTGATGCTGCTAATGTGCACATCAAAGGAGAGATCTGAATCAAATGTAACCCCTAAGTTTTTTACAGACGGACTGGGCAGTACTGGACCGCCATCTAGGTTTAGGATAGATGTAGCCAACAAGTCTCTCACAGCCTTGGGTCCCACTAATAGAACCTCAGTTTTATCTGAGTTAAGTAAGAGAAAATTAAATAACATCCAATCTTTTATTTCCTTTACACAGTCCTCAATTTTGTTGATTGTAAGGCTGTCATTAGGTTTAGCTGATATGTACAACTGTGTATCATCTGCATAGCAGTGGAAACTAATGCCATGTTTACGAATAACTGAGCCTAGTGGCAGCATGTACAGAGAGAATAAAAGCGGGCCAAGCACTGACCCCTGAGGCACGCCATACTTCACTTTTGAGAGCTTAGACCTTAGATTATTTATATGAACAAACTGGTATCGGTCAGTTACGTAGGATTTAAACCAAGAAAGTGCTGATCCCTTAATACCTACAGTTTTTCTAGTCTGTTTAGTAAAACATCATGATCCTTAGTGTCAAATGCTGCAATTAAAATCTAACAGAACAAGAAAAGAAACACATCTCTTATCTGAGGACATTAACAAGTCATTTAGTACCCTAAATAATGCTGTTTCAGTACTTTGATGGGGCCTGAAGCCAGACTGAAATGTTTCATAAATTTCATTCCTTTGGAGGAATTCTTCACGGGTGTTGTGCCATTTTTGTTGGTCACATTGACTTAATAGTAGGGGAGTAACAGTGCCCTCTGCTCGCAATTTGATTCGATTCATGATACCGAGTTCACAATTCCATTTTCTCGCGGTTATCGATTTCGATTTTACATTTGATAAAAGACATTGTTTATGTCTGAAGTGTAAGCAATGCAAAACAGTACACTGTTATCACACGTTTTTAAACAAGAAAAAAAATGAGCCCCTGCAATGAAAATAAATTACAAGAAACAGAAGTTCAAAATTGGAAACAAAATGCTGTATTGTAGCTTCACCATATCATAAATAATAATAATAATCTTTAGATTGCTGCAATTACAATATTTTAGGAGTCCTATTGAGAATGGGATATGCCCTCTGCTCTAATTGGGTGCTAAAGCACTACCAAAGTGCGAAAGCTCTGATTCAAGAATCGAACCTGGATTCAGCAAGTAATATAATTCCGCACTGAACGTATCCAAGTTCTCTACCAGTTGGCTGTTAGGAAGTGATCTTTTTAATGATTTCTAGGTGTGGCAATATTGCTTTTATACTAATATGAGAATGATTGATTAACATTTGAGAACCAACATTATGTACACGGTCATGACTGAGGAGATTTAAAATAATTCAGTCTGACATGTACAAACTAACACACGATGACCTGATGTATTGCGATGCGAAAATGGGACTGTGTCTATCGTCGGGTGGAACAATGCATCATCTGTCTAATTGGATTATACATTCATGATTTTTCTTTCATCTATTTTTATTCCATTGCTGAATTCTAGATGGTGCAGTCATTATCACAGACGAATATCCCGCTGTCAGTGAGAATCCTAATTTCTTTTAATTGCAGAGGACTAAAGTGTCTATTTGTTTAAAATTTTATTCAGGAAACGTACACTATTTTTGAATTGTTATTCTTTAGAAATAAAAAGGATTGTTTTCACCAGGTTATTTCAGATGTGGTGAAGCTACCGTAAGATAAGTTAAGATAATGCCTTTATTGTCATTGTACAATCACACAATGAAATTAGGATTGCTGCTTCAAAACAGTGCAAATCTACACAGACAGATTAAGTAAGTCTAACTCACAAAGACTTTGCACTTAAAGATTAGCATTGCACTGATGGAATAAAAAGAAAAACATGAATATAAAAAATATTGCACAGAGGTCTTGCACGGATGGGCTAGGGCATTTTGTTTACAATTTTAAACCTAGTGTTTCTAGTAATTTATTTTAATTGCAAGAGACTAAAGTTTTATTGTTAAAAACAGTTATATTAGAAAACGTGCATTGTTTTCAGCGTCTGTGCTAGAGAAATAAAAAAGTAATGTCTTTTGTCAAATGTAAAATCAATAATCGTGAGAAAATCGAATCGTGAACACATTATCATGAATCCAAACACATCGTGAGCAGAGTGAATCATTACACCCCTAATATTAGCACAGTAGCTTCAGGGTTGGCCTCATATCAGATAACTGTATTCGTTCCTGTTCTTTCTTCTCGATGCTTCTTGCCTCGACTCATCTCTTGGCTGATATGTAATTCCTTAAGAAGAAAATCTTTGTGGAGGGATGAAGGAGCTGAATATCTACTTTACAATCTACCCACCAGAGCTTTTGCTCCTTAAGGAGCACATGTTCTTGAGAAATCTGCCTCATCTTTGTTGGCTTTATGAGACCATGCAAATAAGCACTCGTACCATTCCAAAAGGTGGAACTTTGAAGAATGAGGGGTAGGACCTCTTGTGTTTGCGATTGAGGTGAGTGTAAATGTTTCTTAGTACTTCAATAGTGACATCACCGATATACTCAAGTTTATTTGGTGGAAAAATGAAGTTGCAGCAGTTAATAACATTGGAGCCATGGGTTTCTTACAATTAACACCATGTCAGTCTGACCGGTGACACTGCTTTCTCTCTCATGCACTGGCTTCATGTTCCAGTCTCTAATCCCCATAAAACAGGGAGATGTTAATAACACGCACCCTGTTGCTCTTTCTCCATTTAGTTGTATTCCAGACCAGATCCAATTCAGCCCACAATTCCAGGAGAACGGCTCTTGGAAATTTAAATCTTTTTAATTGTGCGTATTCAATGCTGGAAAGGAAATCTTTGTGGTCTCTAATGCACATTCTCAACTAAAACTCAGGTTACAGTTCTCTGCAAAAGTCTTAGGCCACCATTAGATTTGTTGTTTTTGAAGTTGTGTAATAACATATTGTCAATGACTGGACCCAAAAATTTCAAACTTGGATATGACACGCCTTAATACACTTTCCACTGAACTTCATTCCATTATTTTTAAGCTTTAGCATAAGCATTGCCTTTTCACCTTATTCCCCTTCTGAAAAGTGGTTTCTTGGCTGCTTCCCATTTTTGACCTAGCTTTTCTGGACTGTAGACAGGTGGCATCCAGATGAAGCTGCCAGATGCTGCTATTGCTGAAGTTATATGGGGAGATCATACTAAAAACTTGCCACTGTAACCTCTGTATATATGTGTGTGTATGTGTGTGTATGTGTGTGTATATATATATATATATTAAAACTGCATACAAATTCCCTGTATTTTATGGTTGTATTCTAACAAAGAGACTGATAAATAATTATATATGGTCATTAAACCAATGGTAAAACAACTTGTGTAGTACTGCATGTGCACCTTATACCTGTTATTGTTCTTCACCACCAGAAAAGAAAGGACAACAAAAAGAAAAGGTTGCTGAACAAAGCTTTGTAGTGGTTCTTTTTGGGTCATTAAGCTATTATCCTGTAAAGTGTTCATCATTACCTGTCTGTAAGGTTTGACCTGTGATCACTGATTCCTCTTTATTGGTGCCATTTACTCATGTTTGTCAGTGGCTGCCATGACTTTTGAGTCTGTTCCTATTGAAATGTTAAACGATTTCTCTTTTTTCTGTGATTGACGCATCTGTCTTATGGTTGCTAAAGATTAACACACTTTGCATATATTTTCAGGCTATGCCTGTCCACTTGCATCAAAATGCGAGAAAGTCTGATAAAGTACATGGAGACATTATAAAGTCCTTAATTTCATCAATCAGCAATAACCTGTGTGTACAGTATAGACTGTTGTAGCCTAGCGGGTAAGGTACTGGACTCTGGACCAGAAGGTCCAGGGTTCAAATCCCATCTCTGCCAAACTGCCACTATTGGGTCCTTGAGCAAGGCCCTTAACCCACAATTGCTTGGATTGTAAAGTTGTATCAATTGTAAGTCGCTCTGAATAAGGGCGTCTGCTAAATGCTGTAGCTGTAAATGTAAATCCTATTACTGGAGAAATCCAGCTTTCTTTATCGGATTTCTTAATCTGATTTCTAGATCGGAGTATGCTGTATACATGACCACTTGAATAATCAGATAACTGCAGAATTAATTGGATTATTAAGTGCATGTAAACGCACTCTGTTTTTCTGGAACTCCTACCTAATCATTGTTGCAGAACAAATGCACCCCTTTATGGCAATGGCATTCTGTAATGACAGTGGCCACTTTCGGCAGGATAATGTGCCAAGCCACCCTGCAAAAATTGTTCAGGAATGGTTTGAGGAACATGGCAATGTTCAAATTGTTGACTTGACCTCTGAATTCCCTGGATATCAGTTCAACCGAATATCTGTTAAAGGATCCGCTGCTAACGTCTTTGTACCAGGAGACATTCAGAGCAGGCCATGCTGCGACAAATCACAAGTGGGACCTACATCACATTAGGAAGGTGGTTTTAGTGTACATTTTCTTGTTAAATATTAATCACAGTTTGGGATTCATGTACCTGCTTCACAGTCTTGACACCAGACAGGTCACTGTGTTCATGTTTCAGCACTGCATTTGCCCCCAGACTTTGACTGTGCATGTTTTTTAAGTCATGTGGAAATATCTTATTCTGCTTACTGACAGAAATGAGCATTCAATTGCATTATATCCACTTGGGAGGATGTTTTGGCACCCTCATTGCAGAGCGTGATGCTGCTCACGGCTGCTTTGGCAGTGTAAGTTGCTGTAGAGTACGATCTGTTTGCTGCCTGCCTCTGTAGGCTTGTGTATAAAACCCCTCGCACAATTGATATGCTAATTGGAGAAGCCAATGAGAGGGAGGCCTGGGCAGAGCTCAGCAAGAGGAAAAGCGCCAGAGGACAAGCTGTTTGTTTCCGATGAAGAACTCGTTCTAGACCCCAAATGCTGCGATTAACAACTCTTGACTGTTCCTGTCCAAGTGCTTCATACATCTTAGCAGCAACAGACGTCTGCTTTTGCCTCCAAATTATTGTGTTGAAATACTGCTCATCGATGTGTTTATAAAACATGACTGAATTATGATTAATGCACTAGGGCACACACTTAATCAATCTTAATCAACTATGGATAGTTTTTCAGCTCAGGATTTTATCTTTCTGAGAGACTGTCCTCATTGATGGATTAGGGTCAGATTTCTGGGTTGCACATTCTTAAGAAGGAAAAAAATCTGTTATGACTGATTCACTTTAGGGGTTTAAACTTATCAATGTCATAGGACCTCATTCATGAAATGCATAGTTGGTAGTGTGTGAGGATGATGCTGTTTGTGGTGGATTGCCTAAGAAATAAATACAATGTTAAAAAGTATGAATGACTGGTTCAATGAAATCCAAGTTATATTTATTCTAATTTACAAACAATTACTAACATCAGATGAGTCACTTTCTCAGCGTGCATTCGTCAAACAATCGGTAGCCTACATGTATGTATATAATTTGCAGTAATGATCTGTTCAGCGTGATAATTTTGGCTAGAAAACCTTTATGCTTAACTTACCATCAGGTTTAGGTCCATCTGCAAATCACCCACCAGGAAAAATACCTGACAAAGAGGATTCACCAATAATGCTGCCAATTCCTTCATCTGCAGCAGACAGGCTTGATGACAGAGGCTCCTGTTACTGATACATTTTTTTGATTCAATCTTCATGTTGAACCATTTCCTCTCGGTCCCAGACTGTTCTGGTAATCTGGTAATAAACTGCATTTATACAGTACATGGCATTTGCTGCCAAGCTGCTTTTTAGGACTAGAAACACCAATGTGGACTCTCAAAATTCAATTTAGATGTCAATTTGAATGCACATCGTTCAATAAAAAGTCAAATTTCACATCTGAGTACTTTTTCTGAGACCTTTTGGAGGATGTGGATGCTGTGATTACTCAGTCCAGAGGTTTTCTGTTATGGTGGTTATTTGTTATTCATGGGCATGGATTTTGGTAATTATATGCTAATTGGAAATGAATGTGGACGTGTGCTGGATTTACGAATGATTGGTATTCACTGACATACACACATTGTACTAACAAATCTGGTGTTTACATGACATTCGAGAAGCTGGTGGAGAGTTTACTCGTAGTTTGCCCGGCTTTTTACAAAGGCCCATAGTGTCTCATTCTCGAAAATGATTCGAATAATGAATATTTGGATAACAGAAGCACAGTATCCATTATTTCCTATGGGGAAAACCATACCTAGTGTAAGTGTTTTCAAGACAAACTTTTAATGATGTTTGTATAAAGATGTTTGTGTAATTCAGTGGCGCAGGGTGCTTTCTGTTTGGTCCTGCTTCCTGCCTTGTATCTGTGGATTGTGTGGTACTTTTCTGATGGGCAGGGTCTCTTTGTTACCATGTGTGTATGAATGTATACCATTAGGTGTATATGAACTGCCAGCTGTTCTTCCAGTACTAAATGGTACAGTTTAACCATTGCCTCATAATTAACCCTTGAATAAACAGCAAGTGGTTGCTGTAGGTGGAGCTAAGAACACCTACCTTTATTTTTCTGATCGGCATTTGGTACAAAGGGGCAGTGATTATATAGTTCTTGTTTGCTCTGTATGTGAATTTCCACTTGTATTTAAAATACATAATGTGTTTGTATGCATCATGTGTCTCATATGTAATGTCAACTGTGTAATCCAAAGAAATACAGAACTACATATATTTTTTCCCCACAATTTTTACAACTGTGCTCTTTAAACGGCGATGCTATTTAACCTCTCTCTATAGAAGTTTATTTTATCCCATTACTCTGCACAGTAACTGCAGTCATTTTTATAGTTTGGAGGATAATTGATGTGGACTTTATAAATACATTCAGTACAGACGTGTTCTGTATGAATCTGTTTTTCATAAATATGTGAATCATGTTAAAAAAAAAGAAAAAAGCTTCGAGTTGTCTTTGACTGTGTCAGTGCTTGTTAAACATGTATACTTGTTTAACGGAGAATAAGCTCTGCTTTCATTAAAGGCCGAGCAGAAAAGCGATCGATAGTGCTACACAGAGGAGAGATCTGACAGGAGCTCAGCATAGCAGTGCAGGCATGACACTTCCACATTGCCCCATTCACCTCCAAGGATTAAATGCAAATAGAGCTTGCCAAAGGAGAAATGCCTCCAGGCTAACCAAACAGCATTTGTGTGAAGACTCATGCATTCCACTCAGTGTGTTTGGTTTGTGTTCTGCCAAAGTAGTCTCACACATGTTCCTGTGTATGCACTGCACTATGGACCAGAAGGTCCGGGGTTCAAATCCCACCTCTGGCAACCTGTCACAGTTAGGTCCATGAACAAGTCCCGTAACTCATAGTTGCTTGAGTTGTACGTCTTGTACAACTAAATATAAGGAATGTTTTCGGGTTGTGGTGGCAAAAGTGATCAAGTTTTCACAAGGTGACTGTATCACTTGTAAGTCGCTCTGGATAAGAGCATCTGCTAAACTACCAAATCTAACTGTAAATACCCTTTATTGGACAAGGTGATACACGTAACTCAAGATCATACTTTTTGTTATTCAAGGGTGGCACAGTGGTGCAAGCAGTTAGCACAGTCACAGCTCCAGTTCCTCGGGTTCGATTGCGGTCTTGGACTCCACCTGTGTGGAGTTTGTATGTTCCCTTTGTCTTTGTGTTTTTACTCCGATTTCCTCTCACATTCCAAAGACACGTCTTGGGTTAATTGGAATACTGTAAAGTCGCACCAGTATGAATGTGTCTGACTAGTATCGCTGTAACCATGATCCTGTCATGAATAGAGATTGATGCTGATGCTACGTCAAATAAACAAACATATCCGATTAAACAAAACGTGTTCTTCAGACATCTAACTACATTCCGCCAGAGACAATCAGAAGACCTGTAAGTGATAAAACTATAAGTTTTAAAAACAATGAGTGACTGTAGCAGGAACTGGGTTGCATAATGTATTATGTATTTTTAAATGTACACTCCCAGTCAAAGGTTTAAAGCACCCCTGTTTTTCCAGTTTTTATTGAAATTTGAATGTGTAAAAATTGAAGATAAAGAAGTCATGGAATTACACTTCTTGAACATAATTGACACTCCATTTCTGATTGATCAAAGTAGACTTCTTTTGTGAGCATAATAGCCAAACATCCTCAACACATTCTGTTGTAAGTTGCTGTGCTTTCACCCTTCTGTCCAGTTCATCCCAAACTGGCATGATGCTGTGTAAGTCTTGGAACTGTGCTGGCCAGTGCATTATTTGAAGCCAAGTGCCTTGTTCTTATCTTCTAAGGTACTCTTTGCATAGCTGGGGCATCATTGTTTTTTGCTGTAAGATGAACCCCTGACCTGCTAGATGTAGATCAAAGAGTATTGCATGGCGCTGCAAAATACTGTGCTATGATAACAATACAATAGGTCCTTGGTTTTCGTTGTTAATTTGTTCCAGAAGTGACATCTTAGAGTAGCGAAAAGTAGTACAGAGCAAATTTTCCCATAAGGAATTATGCAAGTTGAATTAATCCGTTCCAGACCCTCAGAAAATCCACAATGTGTAAAAGGTATTATATCCATTAATTGAGTTGCGTTGTACAGGTGCTCCTTGATTTACAAAGGTGGTCTGTTCCGACAAATCCATCATAACTAATGAATCATTAATTGAGGAGTTTAACATTTGGTAGAGCAGTCTATACATTTACATTTACAGCATTTAGCAGACGCCCTTATCCAGAGCGACTTACAATTTATACAGTCTTACAATCCAAGCAATTGTGGGTTAAGGGTCTTGCTCAAGGACCCAACAGTGGCAACTTGGCAGAGGTGGGATTTGAACCCTGGACCTTCTGGGCCAGAGTTCAGTACCTTACCCGCTAGGCTACCACAGTCTATACTGTATTATAACGGAGCCTATTAACATGTTTAAGACACTTGCATTAACCTACAGTATTTTATAATAAAGTGAAGAGATTATCATGTAATGTACTGAGTAGTGTATTGAAAAGTGAAAAGTGAAAAGTAAAAGCAAAAAAAAAAAAACACTTACTGTGTTGGTGAACTCAGTACTCAAAGTCCAGCTAATGTGTTAGTGTCATTCATACTGCGCAGTGGTGCACTGTTTTCCTTTTGGTTGGCTGTATTCCTAACCTTTGTAGAACCATGGAGGATTATTTGCACTAAGAATACCATACTGTAGATGTAAAAATAAACAGAAACACGGTGTAAGCACTGAGCAAGAGCTATTGTGAATCTGAATCGCTGTGTAATTGATTCATAGAAGTTAAAGCAAGTGCACCGAGTACCAAGCAAATGACAAGAACAGAGACTATATTCAGTTTATACACTGGAATATACTGATTTGTGCTTCAATGTAAGTAAAACTGAAACATTGAGGTGTTTTAAAACCTTTATCCAGTAGTGTACATAGACTACACAGGATACAATTCTTTGCGTTGTATCATTTGTCACTTAAGGAAATAATGAGAATTAATATAGATTTTAATTAAAAACAAAATGCTAAACACTGCACAAAGTCATCCAACCATCCCAGGCTGAAACTATCTTCAAAACTAAGGTCTGTAGCTGAGAAAAATGTATGGCAATCAACAAGACTTGAAAGAACACACTGTATAGCAGTCATCAGTCTTCCACGCCAATAAACCAACTAGCATGTATGCTGTTTAGAGCTGCATAACATTTCTATTCACTGCATGATCACAGTGTGTGTAAAATAATAAATGGTTCTAATTTTGTTATTGGTAGTAGTTAAATACGTCTTTAAGTACAAGTTGGTGACATTAAAAGGCTATTACTGAGTGGCTGCAGCTATGCAGAAGAGCAAAAGAGGGGATTTTGTGGATTTGTTACAACACCACATTATACCAAAAGTATGCTTTGCTGGAGATGATGCAAATCGTTAGCTAAAATTAATAAAGCTGGTTCCAGTGAGAAAGAAGAATAAATTAAAAAGCTCATTATGTTTTATTTGTTTGTGGATTTAGCAGAAACTTGGTGTGGAGCTACGATCAGTGGTGGTGCAGGAGCGAAGGCTGCACATTGGGGTCCATAACGGCCTGGACTGGGTGGATGGACCTCAGGTCATGGTGTTGGAGCCCAGAGCTGGGGGGAGCAGTGGCATCAAACAGAGTTCTACAGAAACACAAAGGTGAGTTAAACACTCACAGGTTTATACAATGGTTTGTTCACTGCTGGTCATAT
>JAJAGP010003073.1:0-17109 GCA_025084515.1 Ancistrus triradiatus
GACACCAATAGAAGGGAATACTGTATATATTAGAGAGAGAAATGGGGTGACCGATGGTTGCATGTAGCTGCATTTTACGGAGGATTGTTAGGGTTTAGAGTCCCTGTTTAGCCAGGGCAGCTGTGACATCCTCAGCCAGAGTGGCCAACTGAGGAGATTCGAGCAGGTTGATACTGCCGGATGAGGACATGTGGCTGTGGCGATGAGGGGACAGACCCGGAGACTGAGTGACGATCTCAGCGCCGTGATCCACACGAGCCTTCGCAGTCTCACGGAACGACAGCTTATGGCTCTCAATCTGAGAACAACAGAATCAAAATTCAAGTATTAACTATAACCCATTCTTAATGTATATACATTTTATATTGAATGGCCACTTGAGAATACTGAATGAAAATCTGACAAAATTGAATGGATATAGATATTATATAACAAAAACCCGAGAATACTAAATGAAAACAGAATATACATCTATATATACACACAATGCATTTGGAAAATCTTCAGACCCTTTCACTTTTTTCACATTTTGCTATGTTGATGCCTTGTGCTAAAATAAAATTAGTATTCAGACCCTTTGTTATGCCACTTGAAATTTAGCTCTGGGGGCCTCCCTTTTCTCTTGATCATCATTGAGATGATGCTACACCTCGATTGGAGTCCACTTGTGTTGAATTCAATTGATTGCACATGATTTGGAAAGACACACATTTGTCTATATAAGGTCCCACAGCTAACAATGCATATCAGAGTAAAAAACGAGCCAAGAGAAGGAAAGGACTGCCTGTAGAGCTCAGAGACAGGATTGTGTGGAATCACAGATCTGGAGAAGGCTACAAAAAAAAAAATGCTGCACTGAAAGTTCCCAAAAGTACAGTGGCCTCCATAATTCTTAAATGGAAGAAGTTTGGAACAGCCAGGACTCTTCCTAGAGCTGGCTGCCCCATGAAAACTAAGTAAACACGGGAGAAGGGCCTTGTTAAGCACCTAAAGGACTGTCAGACTGTGAGAAACTGGACTGTGGTGGCCTAGTGGTTAAGGTACCGGACTTTGGACCAGAAGGTCCAGGATTCAAATCCCACTTCTGCCAAGCTGCCACTGTTGGGTCCTTGAGCAAGACCCTTAACCCACAATAACTTGGATTGTAAGACTGTATCAATTGTAAGTCGCTCTGGATAAGGGCGTCTGCTAAATGCTGTAAATGTAAATGTAAAACATGATTCTCTGGTCTGATGAAACCAAGCCTAAACTGTCTGGCCTTTCTAAGCACCATGTCTGGAGTAAACCAGGCACCGCTCATGACCTGCCCAATACCATCCCTACACTGAAGTATGGTGGTGGCAGCATCATGCTGTGGGAATGTTTTTCAGCAGCTGGGACAGGGAGACTGGTCAGGGTTGAGGGAAAGGTGAATGAAGCAGAGAGGTATTCTTAATGAAAATTGATCCAGAGCACTCAGGAAATCAGACTGGGTCGGAGGGTCCACCTTCCAACAACACAATGACCCTAAGCACACAGCCAAGACAACACAGGAGGGGCTTAGGCACAACTCTGACAATGTCCTTGAGTGGCTCAGCCAGAGCCCTGACTTGAACCCAATAGAACATCTCTGGAGGTATCTAACAATGGCTGTTCACCGACAGTCCCAATCCAACCTGACAGAACTTGAGAGGATCTGCAGAGAAGACTGGCATAAAATCCCCAAACCCAAGTGTGAAAACCTTGTGGCATCATATACAAGAAGACTGGAGGCTGTAATGGCTGCTAAAGGTGCTTCAAGTAAGTTTTCACTTTGTCATTATGGGGTATTGAATGCAGAATGATGGGATTTTGTATTTATTTCAGCACAATGCCACAACATAAAAAATGTGAAAAGGTGAAAGGGTCTGAAGACTTTCTGAATGCCTGTATATACACACACTCACCAGCCACTTTATTAGGTGCACCTGTTCAACTGCTTGTCAACGTATACACCTAATCAGCCAATCACATGGCAGCAGCTCAATGCATTTAGGTATGCAGACATGATCAAGACGACCTGATGAAGTTCAAACTGAACATCAGATTGGGGAATAAAGGTGATTTGTTGTTTGTTTCTTTATTTGGCTTATTTAATATTGCTATCAGCATCAACGACCATTTTAATGACAGACACAAGGTTACATCGAGGCTAGTGTTTTATATATATACTCAGATCAGGCCAATTGAGCATAATCTATAAACCTAATTCATGTCTTTGGACTGTAGGAGCAAACCGGAGTACCCGGAGTACACCCACGAAGCCCCGGTTCGTTCCCATCCCAACTCGCCTGTGTGGAGTTTGCATGTTCTCCTGTATCCATGTGGATTTACTCTGGGTTCACTGATTACGCTAAATTGGCCCGAACTGAGTATGTATGACTAGTTTTCGATATAACCTTGTCTGTTGATGTAACCTCGTGTCTGTCGTTAAATAGCCACTGATGCTGAAGGTGAAGTTATATAAACTAAAAAAACAAACAAACCAAAAATGCACCTCTGGGATGTGGTGGAGCAGGAGATTCAAATCATGGATATACAGTCGACAAATCTGCAGCAGCTCTGTAATGCTATTGTTTTAAATATGGGCCAAAATGACTGAGGAACGTTGGATCTGTGCTAGAATTATGGCAGTTCTGAACGCCACAAGGGGTGCAACCTGGTACGAGTGGTGTGTATCTAATAAAGTGACCAGTGAGTGTGTGTGTGTCCACACATACAATGGATAATTAAGTAAATGTAGCGAATTAATATTCATCCGATAAAACTCCTCAATCATCTCAATTATAAAACTATAAATTACAACCATTAGTGTAGTTCTACAGACAGCAATGGGAACAAAAAATCAATCAAACAAACAAATAAATCAATGATGATATATACCATTTTAATATATGATATAATGCCATTTTAGCCATTATTCAGAACATGGTGCTGTGTTTGCACCTATATTTTCACAATAAACAAAGTAAAAATTAAAACTTTGTGTGTAATCTTAGTAACAGGGTTGAGGGTTAAAGCTGAACAAAGTCAGAAAATGCTAACAATAATTAGAAAAATGACAAACAGAAGAAGGGAATTACCATGCACTGTAGAAGGGGTTTTCATGACACAGTTTATCTTTAGCACGTGACTTAAATGCACTTTCTGTTTTTATACAATAGATGTGCTTTGGTAACACTGTTGCACACATGCCTTATGGGTTTAATTTTAAGTATTTAATATGAGTAAAACACTAATGTCTTCATTAAAGAACACATACAGCACAGCACATTAACAGAACCATGCGAAAAACAGACCTAAATACTATCCCTTACCATTGTAGGAAATGAAAGCTAGCCATCAGAAAGAGACAAGAGAAAAGAGCCTTTGTTCAGGGCTACAATAAATGAGTTAATATTAAACAAAACAAAACAAAACAAAACAAAAAATCCTAGAACCTTTTGTTACTGACAACATTTGTATAATGATAGGACTCTGACATTTAATCTTTTTCATGTTATAGTGGGCATACTTGCAAAATGTACTGAAGTACACAAAAATAAAGGCATAATTATGCATTGTATTTTGTAACTGCTATTAGAGCTGTAACTGCTATTAGAGCCTGAAATAAAAAATATACTCATTGACAAAAAAAAAAGACGCACCCAGATAGAAATGTCAGATTGCTGCAAAACTTGCCGTGCAGTTATGTCTCTGGCAGATATGTAAATGATTACAGGTGTGTTCTCATTAGACACTGGGTCTTTCCACAAGAGGGTATAAAAATGCTTCCCCTGCTGCACTATAAAAAGGCTCTCAGACACAACTTTTGGGGAGTGTACCTCTTTATGTCAAACGATCTCTCTGAGAGATCATTGATTGCTAGACATACCTCTAAGATGCACTCAAAAACATTTTGCCCAGTTGACAGACTCATTGGACTGAGAGAAGCAGGATCGTCGTCAGTATCTAGTAGGTCAGTGTAGAATGTAATACATTGATACTGGACATAATTTGACCTCAGACCAGTTTCCTGACTTTTTACAGTATAACACAGATATAAGTCTGTAGCAGTGCTGCTAAAAACACAAATGTTTCTAAGACAATTGAAAAAACAAACAAAAAAACAAATTAGACCCCATTTCCCCATATATCATGATGTTTAAAGCTCACTGGTGTACTCACCAGCACATTGCCCCCTCCTGGTACATGATGAGCATTATCCAAAGAGCCAATTTTAGACTGAGCTTTATCCTTGAAATCCAGTTTCACACTCTCAATGCGTACATGACCACCCCCTGTTGGAATAGAGGTTCCATGACAGTAGAGATTTAAAACTGTTGAGGATTAACAGGTTTCATTAAACCACACGTGGTTCATTGCAAGTTATGACAAATAGTTATATTAAAGCTGGCTAATAATTAAGTTATTGTTTGTCATTTTATTGTTCTTATACACCTGATAGACCATGGCATGATGACAGACCAAGGACAAGAGTGTCTCATACTTGATTAGATGATTTGTAATGGTAATCATTGTATTCCATTCAAGAAAAATGTGAAATAAAAGCATTTTCACTAGCGCAGAAACTTACAAATTATAACATTTCTATCTTTTTTTTTTCCTTGAAATATTAACAAGCTTGTTAAGTTAAATTTGCATGTCACCAACAAGAGGCACTCTTGTTCTGTTACTCATAAATGCAAGGACTTGGCCTACGTTATCAGGACATGACTTTTTTTCCACATTATGTCACCGTTTATCACAAAGGCAATGACGTGTGAACAGATTTGCTAACCTGGCTTGTGGTGGATGTTATCAAGTGAGCCACACTTTGAGGTCACGTGACTCAGATCAAGCTTCTTTGACTGAATTTGTATCTGTAAAACAGGAAAGTTTAGATATCGTTAAACTTTAACAACTTTCTTTTGGTGTCATGTGGAAGGAAAAGTGGAGGACAGTAGACAAATATAGCAGTTATTACAAATCATAACAGTCATGTTTAATGAGATATGAGACCCATGACATAAGAACAGGCTATTTTGTGCAAACTGTTCTTAAACCATAAATCATAGAGCTTGAAATCCTAATGTAATCTCAAACAGTATTTCAGAGCTAACGTTGAAACAAGTAGGATACAAATAAAACATGTTCCAGCATCTGTGGTGTACAGTGGTGCTTAAAAGTTTATGAACTCTTTAGAATTTTCTATATTTCTGCATAAATATGACCTAAAACATCATCCGATTTTCACACAAGTCTTAAAAGTAGATAAAGAGAACCCAGTTAAACAAATGAGACAAAAATATTATACTTGGTCATTTATTTATTGAGGAAAATAAACCAATATTACATATTAGTGAGTGGCAAAAGTATGTGAACCTCTAGGATTAGCAGTTAATTTGAAGGTGAAATTACAGTCAGGTGTTTTCAATCAATGGGATGACAACAGGGATCGACCAACAAAGATCACTCCAAGAGCAAAGCGTATTATTATTGGCGAGGTCACAAAGGACCTCTCTCACATTGGTTAATGTGAGAAGGTGGGTCATGCAGCAAGACAATGACCCTAAGCACACAAACTGTTCTACCAAAGAATGGTTAAAGAAGAATAAAGTTCATGTTTTGGAATGGCCAAGTCAAAGTCCTGACCTTAATCCGATGGAAATGTTGTGGAAGGACCTGAAGCGAGCAGCTAATGTGAGGAAACCCACCAACATCCCAGAGCTGAAGCTGTTCTGTACGGAGGAATGGGCTAAAATTCCTCCAAGCCGGTGTGCAGGACTGATCAACAGTTACAGGAAACGTTTAGTAGCAGTTATTGCTGCACAGGGGGGTCACACCAGAAAGTGAAAGCAAAGGTTCACATACTTTTGTCGCTCACTAATATGTAATATTCGATAATTTTCCTCAAGAGATAAATGACCAAGTATAATACTTTTGTGTAATTTGTTTAACTGGGTTCTCTTTATCTACTTTTATGAAAATCTGATGATGTTTTAGGTCCTATTTATGCAGAAATATAGAAAATTCTAAAGGGTTCACAAACTTTCAAGCACCATTAGAACTAATGCTAGAGACTGATGGGTGGCCTGCAAAGCTGAACAAAAGGGCTTAGCATGGGTTATGCTGCTTTAGGAGATCAGTGTACACTCACTGATCACTTTATTACTTCTTTCTACATTCATTGTCCATTTTATCAGTTCCACTTACCATATACACAACAAACATAGCCTGTTATTGTATTTATACAAAGTGCATCTATATGCTAAGTGGTGCTGATAAAATGTACAATAAATGTAGAAACAAGGAGGTGTACCTAATAAAGTGAGTGCAAACACCAGAGCTAAACCAATTTAAACATCATTAGCAGGCATTACAGTAAATGTGGTATTTAACAGAGTGCAGTGTATTGTGAAATACTGGCGCTTGTTTAAAGAATCTTCCTGCATCCAGCTAGCAACACATTTCAATTTATAGGCTATTCATTAAGGTTTGTGTCAGGCACATTCTCCTGTACTTCCTCTAATTATTCAGTCAGCTACAAATCCACCGCATGCTTCTTTAATTTTAGTCTTTTATTACTATACATACATTTTTCCCTGGTTTGAGAAAAATCAGTTATATCACACATATACAAGACCTTTTTAGTTTTTACTAACTAAATTGTGTACATTTAGCTGTGATCAGTTTATAATATGGAGAATTTTTTAACTTGTCTTTCGCTAGATGTACAGTACTGTGCAAAAGTCATAGACCAACATTATATTCGTTAGTTTAGCAGTGGTATAACCCAAAAATTTCAAACTTGAATTCGTCACTCCATAATACTCTGTCCCACTGATCTTTGTTCAAATCTTTGTGAGCTTTAGCATATCTTAGCCTTTTCACCCTGTTCCCCTTCCGAAAAAGTGCTTTCTTGGCTGCTACCCTTCCAAAAGACCATTCCTTCAGAGAGTATTTCCTAATTTTTTTTCCATTCTTTAAGATTAATTAAAATTCTCTGTATTTTCTGATGGTATTCTAATAAAAAGTGAGCAATAATTACATATGGTCATCATACATTACTAAATGGTATATCAAATGTAATGGTGCCTTAATAGTTTAGCAAAGTTTTCAGGGTTATCTCTGACGCATTTACGTATCGTTTGTTCACAGTGTTCTTCTGAAAATACCCTTTACAGTACAGTATCGTAAAAAGACTATGTCACTATAACAATATCCAGTCAACGTCCATTTTGGTCAACGTCCTGTTTCACAGAATGTAATCACAAAGCCCTCGAGGTTTGGTAAACGAGGATGTGTGGTCAGCTGTATGTTACCTGGTGTGTCTTCAGCCTTAAAATTACTAATTAGCATTGTACAGGGAACTCTTTTCTGGTACATACAGTCTAATTACATTTCCCCACAGGTTTCATTAATTACACAACTGACTGCTCATAATTGAAAGAACCTTTCCTGCCATTAGTGTAAATGAAATGTATAGTGAAGACTGAGTTTAAGGTAAGCAACAGGCACTCTTTATCGCAATCTATCAATTAATTACCCTGAAGAAGTGCCTGATAAACATTAATCATAAGAAACAGATCTGATTGAACACCATTGCCTATTGGGGAAATTGTCGATAATCACAAATCCATAAGAACAGAAATAATTGATCTACACACTGGCATGGGACCATTGCATGGCAAGTATAGAACCACCGAGACCAAAGAGGTGACCTATGAAGAAATTGATAAGGTATTTGCATTAACCCCTGGATATTTCTTTCAATGTTCAATTAACAGTAGCTATCCACGTTTGAATGAGGTTGGTGGAGACAGCGTACTGTTTGATACAGGAAATCAAAAATTGGAAGTCAAAACTAAGGTTGGTTCATACTTCGCAAGACGTGCTTACAGAATGCGTGTCACTGTATCAACTGCCTAAGAAACCTTTGGGAGATAGGGTCAGAGTTAAGGTTATGGTTATGTTGGGTTAGCGCTGAGTTTGAATACCAATGATGACACTGCCATACATGGATGAGTGGGTCAAATGGTGTTCCTAATGCTAGGGTTTAGTTTAGCATGTCTCCTCTGGGTGGCTTATACAGGGTATTGCCATAGCTTTGAGGCAATTTCTACAGTAAAAAGAACTGCAAATATAAACTGAATTTGAATTAATGCTGGTCAAGCTCTAAGCTCATAAGTGCTATCCTGCAAGCATGTTCAGCTGTTATATGGCATTATACTGTATAACCCCAAATCAGAAAAAGTTGGAGCAGTATGAAAAATGCATATAAAATATAGTGTGTCTTACATTTATTTTTACTTGAAACTACTTTTTTATAAACATCCATTCCTGCATCCAGACCTGCAACACATTCAAAACACTTGGGATGGCAAAGCATTTACCACCTTGTAATACTGCCATTCCTGTTCATCACACTTGTGTGATGAATGTTTTGGATGATCATGTTTTGGCACAGAGGATACGAGAAGATTTAGTGTTTCAGGTGTTATTTTGTCCCATTCTTCCTGCAAACACGTCTTAAGATGTGCAACAGTACAAAGTCGTCGTTGTTGCATTTTTCATTAAAACATTCTCCACACATCCTCTATTGGGAACAGGTCCACACTGCAGGGAGGCCAGTCCAGTACCTGTACCCTCCTCTTTCGCAGCCATGTCTTTGTAATTTGTGCAGCATGTGGTTTTACATTGTCTTGTTGAAAAATGCATGGATGTCCCTGGAAAAAATGACCTGTTAACATCACCTGTTCGAAATTACATCATTTAGTATTTTAATTCATTACTAGCTCTAAATTGCTCCGTCACAACTTTTTCTTGAAATGTGTTGGAGACCTGAAATGCAGAAATGGATGTTTATTAACAAATTAAATTACGTTGATCAGACAAAACAGGAAATATATCAGGTTGATACTGTTTGCAATTAAATAAAAATCAATGTTATTCAATATCACTGTTATTCTGATGCATTTTCCAAACTGTGCAAACTTTTTCTGATTTGAGGTCATACAAGCAACAATCTAACAAATTCCAGGCTCAGTACATCTCAAATTCAACTTTTTCGTTGGAGGTGCGATGGCTACAAACTTTTTGACCTTCAGGTTCACACCCCAGCACTGCCCAAGTGAAACTCTGACTGAGTCTGATCTTTAACCTTATATCGTATAACATAAGATTGTATCAATGGCGAGTTGTTCTGGATAACAGCGTTTACTTAATGACTAAATACAAATTTAGGGTTAAGGTCATGGAATACCATTGGAAGGTTGTGGGTTCAAATCCTGGCTCTGCCAAGTTGCCACTACTCAAATCAGTTGTAATTCACTCAGAATAAGAGAGTTTGGTAAATGCTGCACATGAAGTGTATTATAACCACCAGTGCAAAGCTGCCATGTGACTTATTTAGAGGAATGAAGAGCCTATGAGTACATCTGGAGAACTGATGGAAACTGATGGAAAAAAGTGTTTACAATAATTAATTGCTGTCACACAAACAAGGAGAGGAGTTGTAAACACTAACTCCATGCATTGTGTCGAAACAAGTATGTTATACATATGTTTACTCTGTCACAGCTAAAGAGCCAAAAGTATCTTCCCCCTCTACCCTGCTCCCACAAAGTGCTTTCAAAACGTATTCACTGGGCATGAGTTAAAGCAGCCCTTTGATGCCGCATTGATCATTCCCACAGTGCAATTTATAGATCAGGTAAAAAAACTTTCTGGGTCATGTGAGAATGCGTTGGAGTTCAAAACAAGTGAGGCACGAATTCCGCTCTATATATAACTACTGGCAAAAGAATCGATTATGAACCTGCTGCTCTGGCCTGCCCTGAATTTAACCTCGGAGCATGACATATTGCAGACTCACACACACTTTACTTGCCATCTTGATTTAACCTGACAGAGCTTTAAAAATGAAAAGGTGACTGAATAACTGTGACTAGAGACTGCTCGAAGGCACTAAATCAGATATTTGAGCAGTCAGCAGAACCTCAAACACACACCCACACACACCTGCAGCAGTGAACGTGCAGACAGTGGCGCTGTGCTCTCTAATGTGCTTTGAATTGAACTTCTGAAAGCCCACAGTGTTTATGGTTTAACAGAGTTTAACAGAAAGAATATTTAGCTGTCCATTAAGGTGAGTAGTGAACTGAAAGTAATAATACATGAGAGCACACATTTAACAATGAATGAAGCAGAGTTAAACGTTTAACGTCCATTTGATCAACATCCATTCTCTTTATCATGGTCATCTTCCAGAAGGTCAACCATGACCGCAACACTCCAACAATCTGGGCTTTATGGCAGAGTGTTCAATCTCTACATCAGACCAGAGAATCGTGTTTTTCACAGTCTGAGAGTCGTTGCAGTGATTTTTGACTTTCCTAGAAATTTTTTCACAACAGGATCTTTGGAGCTCAGCCAGAGTGGACCATTGGGGTTCTGGTCACCTCTTTACCAAGGTCCTTCTCCCTGGTACTTAGTTTGGTAGGACTGCCAGCTCTAGGAAAGAGTCCTGGTGTTTCCAAAACTTTTTCCATTAAAGAATATGGAAGCCACTGTACTCTTGGGAACTTTCAAATGCAGCCCGAAATATGTTTGTAGCCTTCTCCAGGTCTGTGCCTCCACACAAATCCTGTCTCTGGAGCTCTACAGACAGTTTCAGTCTGTAGCTTCAGTGTGACACCCGCTGACCGAATGGCAAATGCAGACATGAAAGGCAAAAAACAGCTAGTAGCGTTGCCACTCGTTTTTTCATTTTCGGTAAGTGTTTTTTAAGTTATGCAAATGATTTAAGTAAGTAATTACTGTAAAATTGTACAGTGCAGTAAGTAAAATGTTTTCAACTGTAAACTATCACAATAAAATTAAAGCACTATATATCTAATATCCAGTCAATGTCCATTTTTGGTCAATGCTCTGTTCACAGAACATAATACGAACGTTAAATGGCGCATATCTGTACAGATGTTTTTCTCCATTCCCCCATTACTGCGTGAGCATTATGACAGCCTGAAATCTTTGAGGGATGGATTTCGATAATGAAAAAAAATATTCTACACCAAGCTGGTTTCAGGCTTTCTTAAATAAATGATGGAACAGATCTGTTTTGCAAGAGGGAGCCTTGACATTTAGTCAATTTCTCAATTTCCACCATAATGTTTCAATTTGACTTAGATCCGGACTGTTTTCGGGACTTATGTCATTGAGTTGATTGCCTTTCTGAAGAAAAATGAAAATGATTAACACTCTCTGCTTTGTGGCAAAAAGCCATATCATCCTCAAAAAAAAAGACATCACATGGCATCACAAAACCTTTTTTCTATTGATGGAAGAGAAAAGTCTCCACAATTTTCAACCATATACCTGTGAATTGACTGTTGAGGATAAGGATTGAACACTGACGACTGGGTCCTTTACTTGACATGCAATCCCATTCACCACAAATCAATGTATAAATTATTGATTGTTTTCAAATTCAAGTAAGTGATCTTCATATGTTTCATTAACAACAACACCAGACAAAAGTCCCAGCATCAGGATCTTTGGCCAGTCGGCAGATTACATGGTTCCACTGCAGAATACCAAGTTCATGTCCAGTCCTCTCCACACTCAATGACTGCCCCACTGCAACCTTGTTTTCTTCTTGCTTAGGCGATAGTCCTGTCTTTGTCTGGCTTTTCTATATGTTTATCGCCAGTCAATCACAGTCTTATTCTTGCAGTTCTGTTACAAACATTGACTATTTTTTCCTCCCTTTGTTTTTCATTGTTTTGTGTACAACTTTTCAGGCATATTGCTTGACCTCTTTTTCCTGTTTCCCCCGTTCTCCTCTGCATATTGCTAGACCTCTTTTTTCCTAATGCTTTACAATTATTAACCCCCAGTCTACTACTCATATGTTTTCAGGTTTTATAACCTTCCCATTTTTTTATACTTTCATCAATCACCAAAGGTTAGAAAAACGGCTTAATGGGAAAACATTTATCTTTGGCCACACCCCACTTGGATTTCCCTTTTTGAAGGAGTCATTTTATTCTTTTCAACTGACAATTCTCGTTGTGTTGCACATGTCCGGCACGGGTCAGTTCAACGCGGTGTGTACTGGACGGGCCAAGGTGCACAGCATGCTGACGCATAATTGGTGACTTTCCTTTTTGAAGGGTAGTCTTGGAACACCACATGCAGGCCGATGAGGCACGACAACACACGGGGAGGGACCGACGATTTGGATTTAGATGGCACAGTGTTGCACAACATGTGGTACGGGGGGCCCCACGGGAGCGGGCATGGCAGCTTGTTGGATCTACACCGGTGGATGGCCATACCGGACAGACAAACACGACTAGGGCGCGGTGTCCGAACAGCTGTAGACGCCCCCTAGTCGGCGACGATGACAAGTGCGCGCACTGACGCATAGGTGTCACCGATTGTGGCCAGATGCAGCGACCTCACCAAGACAGGTCACCCGGGCACCGACACAGACCGTCGGAGGCCTGTAGCAGTTGTGAGACGATGTGTCAGTATTGGTTAAGAAAATTCAAATTACAAGGTGATTCCATAATGTTTCCTATCTTTTAAATATTCCATGAATTATAATAACTGAATTAGTTTTTAAGATATGCTTCACAAAGCCAGGATGTTCAGCTATTAAACAAAAAATGGTTGTTGGCATATCTTTGATTAGGGTTTTTTTGTTATAAAGTAAAAAGCTGTGCGAACATCCTTTAAGTGTGGTGATTCCATAATTTTTGCCAGTGCTCGTATTAACAGAGATGGGTTCTGTTTGAGATACGCACAGATTCAGCAGGGCTGAGCAATATTCTTCAAAATATACTCTACTAAACAGTTCCTAATTTCACTACACTAATCTAGTACTTAAACCGCTGTGCCACTACAGTCCCAGTAAATAACTATAAAGTATTTAGAACTGCTTGCAGAGAGAAAAGAGTTAGAGCTGTTCTGAACAGTAGGTTACATTTCAACAGCTAGTGAAGCAGGAGTACAAGAGAAAGAACTAAAAGAGATAGATACATGCTGTAGATTTCATTTAGTATGGATGGATGGATGGAAAAGACAGGATAATAGATACAAAGGATGGATTTATGAACAAACTGAATAAAATGGGTAGATGACTGGATGAAAAGCTTATTTATTCCTTAATTGAAAGATGGACAGACATACAATTAGTTTATTGGCTAATGGATTTATTTTTGAACTAAAGGATGGATGAACATGATGGCTCTATGCATAGATGGGATTATGTATGGGCTGACAGATATAAAGTCATTTAGGGATGAATGGAGTTTGTCTTGTTAAAAATTCTAGCTACATCAGCAATTTGTCATCCCAACACAAGTCCTTAAAAAACTGGACACAATTACCATTGGCTGAAGGGTTTCAAGAGTGTGAAGCACAACACAAACAAACACAGCTAGAAGAGAGAGGGCAGTACAAATGCCAGGCTTCAGTAAACATACAAAAAATTGCTCATCGAAGCAAATGAGTGGAGTGAAGGTCCATGCATGCATTAGTCATGAGAGAGTTCTCTCAGGAAGGAAATCCTGGCTCAGCACTCATGTTTCCTCGTACACTCAAACACACAGCTCTGCCACCATCACCAATGGCCAGACCTTTCACCTCAGAGTAGGCTGTGGCTAGACCTCACACCCCCGATTAAGCTCTCTGTGTGAGTAACTGCTCCAAAGAAGAGAAATTTGCATTGAGGCAAAGATGAATGCTCATCTGGGGCCAGACAGCCTAAGACTGCTGCAGGACTTACATAACCTTAACCATCTGCAAGTCCAGGGTGAACAGTTCATCCACATAACTGCCACATTTACCCCATGTGCACTTTTCTGTCAATAGTAAATGAACATATTACTATGAATAAGGAATAATTAAAGACTAAGTCCAGTAGATCAGTAGAAACTGTTCATTATAATAATTCATTATAAGAGTTGCTCTGTCTCAGTCTTACCTCGCTGTCACGCTCTGTCTGATGCACTATAGACTCAGCCTTGTAGCCTTGTGACAAAAGGAACTCTGGATGTTTTCTCACTTGGAGCATTTCAGAATTTCAAGTGGTCTCAGACCACTGAGTCGTGGTTTCTTTTGCATTCGTGAACACGTCAAACAAGCTCAGACTCTTCATACACTCCCTCGGTGGAACAGAACAAGGTGTCAGTACAGTTGGATTGTGGTTTGTTTTAAGGTCCGCTTGATTTGTGTATTGTGAAAGAAAATTGGCCCAGGTACAATTCAAGTTTTTTGCTTCAGAGCTATGAACATCAAGACCAGTTATATACAGCTGTTGAGGACTATCCTGCACCTGATATGGCTCTCCAGAGTTAAGAGAGGTGTTCAGGTAGACTCACCACTGTGGTAGCCTAGTGGTCCAGGGTTCAAATCCCACCTCTGCCAAGCTGCCATTGTTGGGTCCTTGAGCAAGGCCCTTAATCCACAACTGCTCGGATTGTAAGACTGTATAAGGTGTAAGTCACTCTGGATAAGAGCGTCTCCTAAATGCTGCAAATGTAAATGTGTTTAAAGCCTGATTTCTAAAACCTGATCTGGGCATGCGACCGATTACTGATCACCACTTTTTATTCCAAATTTGCACTTTTTGGTTCTTCATTTGAAACATCTAAGTTCTATTTAGAGTTAAAAAAGTTAGTTATTCAAAAGCAAGTCATCCAAATCCATTTCCCAACTACTTATTACCAATTCTTTTATTAACAGCTGGCTTGACTCTGTATATAAGTCATGAGTTTGTGGAACAATGACCTAAGACTTGTTCTTTCTGTAACAAATAAGCCATGAACTATTATTTTCTGTTCCAACAAAACTGTTCTATTCTCTTCAGTTCTACGTTTCTTCATGAAGTGCATTCATAAAATATTTCTTTTTTCTCTAACATATTGATATTCAAATGACTATGATGGATATAATTCCTCTTCCATGCTCTTTTCTCTTTCTACTGAAAAATCAGGTTTGTTCTCTCTTCTCGTTTGCTTCAGAAAAATGAAGTACAGTGAAACAACAGCATCGTGACAAGATGAATACCCTACCCAGAATTCAACGGTACACAGCTGAGATATGTATTCTAAATCAGTTGTGGTTTGAAACAAACACATGACCTCATCAAGCAAGAGTCCTCTTTAAAGCTCTCACAAACACCATGAATGCAAAAGAACTGAGGTCAGATGCAGTTGGTTCACTTTCGAGTTCATTTTAACGGACCTGAGTTCAGTTAAAAAGAACTGTATGTAAAGAAGTCCTCTAAAGGGCATTTACATGCACTTACTAATCTGATAACTGCACCCAATCAAATTTGTCAGTAATCAACGTTTACAAGCACTTGGGTAATCAGATAATGGGCTGGTTGATGACACTGGGTTTACACGACTCAAGTAATGATCAGATTTCTACTTTGCAAGTAGCCAATAATCTCATAGAAGGATGTGACATAAACATCAAACTTTAATTGAGCGTTTCATAGGTGCTGCATTTAATTCCATGGTTGCCAGATCCTTTGAGAGAAACAAGCAACCAGATCAAGGGAGCCCAAAAGAAGCAAAGTCTCTTAGAATAAGTGGAATACGTTCTGCTAGCTGCCTCCAGGAGACTGAGGTGCGCTGTTAAAAATCCCCCTGAGACCCTGGTGAAGCAGAAACTCAGCAACACCAAGACCCTCTAACACCAGTATGAAACTGTGCATTAATGTACATTTTTTTAAACAAACCAAACTCAATTCTTTTAAAGAGAACCTGAAAGTGAACCAACTGCAACAGACCTCAAATGCTGTTGTAATGGGGCTGGGTCTGTAACACGCCAGACCAAGTTTACCCTGCATGACACTGGCTTCTCTGCACTGCTGCTCTCTTGCTTGTGTCAGACATAAACATGTCACCTCATGCAGGGACAAGCCAAACAGAGCGAGGCCATTTACAGCAGGGCTCAAATATGAGCTGATCTCAACTGACAGAGCACTGTCAGTGCTGTATGTATTGCAGCTGAGAGAAAACACGAACATAAGTGTTAGTAAAATCCTGTAAAATGGGTAAAAAGCCATTTAAGATTTTACTCAGCATGATCTATCATCTAATAGGTTGTGTGAATGTGTGCCTAAGTATTTATATTCTTGATGGGGACCATATGTGACATTTAGCTGGTCACAACAAATTTAATTACTTGCAAAAACTGCTACTTATATCTCAAAAGAATCTCAAAAGTTTTCTTTCTAGTTACTGAGGTAAAGGTTCGGTGTATGTGTAGCACTGCTAAATTGCAGTAATCATTATATCAATGGAAAGTTCCCATAAACATAAGATTACCAAGACTTTGTGTTTGGTACGACATTGATACAGATAAACTATAGAACTAAACAGAAATATAGAAAATTCTAATGGGTTCACAAAATTTCAAGCACCACTGTATGTCATACAGCTTCACCTACTTATTCCTAGAAGTGACAAGCGCCAGTCGTTTGACCGCTGTGGCTTCCTACTCATAGCATCATGCTGGATATACCTATTTAAAGGTTTAAAGTGCATTGCCTGTTCTGGAAAATCGTGTTACTTCAAGTGGACTCATTCCCTCTTGGTTGCGTGCAGCCAGCGAGGTATGTTTGTTTATGTTTATATTCCATCGTGCGTGCTTATATTTTGGTTCTACAACATGTGTGATTGTTAACGTGTACATGTTCTGTAGTTACATTTTCAAGTATCTGAACAGTTTTACGGTGGATTTGATGACTGAGAAGTGCAGTAAGTGTGAAAGAATAATAAATCTGAAGTAGTGTTTAGTATTACCTGAAGGGAGTGATATGTAACGCTATGTAACAGTTTAGGCTTCAAATGACATGCATTCAGGTATCATTTGCATGCAGTTTTCTTGTGAAAATACCCTTCATATTAACATTAGAGTAGTACAAGAAGGCTGTGATAATGGTAATGTCCAGTCAGTGACCATTTCTGTTAACAATCTGTTTCACAGAATGTAACATGTTGCACACCCGTACTTATTTCCTGTATATGCTAAGCATTTATGGTATACATTGCAGCAAATGATGGTGCACTTGAACACACCCTTGAACCA